>CAJQZM010031172.1:4476-43148 GCA_907164665.1 Colias nastes | reverse complement strand
ACTAAAAAGTGCGTCACGGATAGTCTGTCGTCTGCGCATGGCCTTAAGGAATATAGTGAGGGTATGAGTTGACGACAAAATAAATAAAACAACATCATTACAAACTTATATGATATTTATTGTTCTCATTCTTAAAATGTAATCTTATTTATAAATCTAACAACAAGTTTATAAAAATAATTTCTGATCACAACAATATATTTACAAAATCTATTTAAAAATAAATAACGACAATTCCCGCTTATAATAACATAATATTAAAGTAAGTTAACATAATTTTTGGTATAATTTTTAAATATACAGAATATACTAAAGTATAAAAATAATATTTGTTACAATATAGCTACATCAACTAATAAAATATTAATAAATATACAGAATGCATTAATATAATTATTGTGTTTTGGGGTAATTTAATAAATAATATATCATGATAAAATTATGTATAATTCTCTTAGCCACAACTAATATATGTTATGTGCTTTATTTATTATATTCACATTGCATGTATTGAACATATTATGTATTCGACAGTACTAGATAAACTAACGAACTTTATCAGCAAGTGGTTAAAGTCTTAAAATCAAATCAAATGCTCATAATTTACCCCAAAGCACAATAATTGTTTGATAAAATATACAAAAAAATATCCTTATACGGAAATAATACCTACTAACATAATTGTTATTTAAAACGTTATAAACCAAAAAAACCAATAACAATTCATTATTAAATGTAAAAAATGCATTAAGACGCTCTGATAGATTTACAGAAATTAAAAAATTGTGACTTCCCTTGTTTGTGAATATAATAAAACCCTAATCTTAAAGATGTTGTCCTTTTATCCCTTAGAGAGATCAAAATAATTTTACAATATACATATATAAGAATACATTTTAATTAATAATAATAACATAAGAATAATTTTAAACAAAACATAATAATTTATTACAAAACTCTGGTCACATCTAACGTAAAATTTTTAATTATTAATTAAAAAACCATTTTTTTCTTAATTTGAAACAATAATAATATACATAATATTGTATATGGATTATTAAACTGATCAGCGTGGAAGATAAAAATTTCTATTTTCTAGCGAGTCCATTTTGTTTCATGATAGAAAAATTAAGATTTAGACTTTTAATTTTTAACATAAAGAATGTGAATTTATAATTTTAAAACAAAACAATCGAACAAGTCAATTTCAAAACGAAAAATCTCAACAATTAAAAAAAATCCATAAATTTTTAAACACAAAACATAGTTATAATTATTAATTACCGATACTAGCATGTCTGTCATAATATAATTAACGAATTAGCCAAATAATTAATTGACACAATGATATTTTTATTTTCCCATCCTAAATCAGCACCAAGGCAATGTTATAACAAAATCATACTCAACAATTTTTATTCTTTCACTTTTACAACCGTTTATGAATTAATATTAATATTACGATTCAATTAAGAATATGAAAGACTTTCATGTTAATTTCGTTTCATATCTCATTTGAAAAATACCATACACTAAGAAATCGTTTTTCAATAATGTTTTATTTAATTCATACAACAATTTAAATATAACGCGTTTCATTAAAGAAACGAATCTTCAATGGCGGCCAAAGCTGACACTGACATATGGTAGGGTCAGTAAAAAAGAACATAAAAATAATGTAAATGGATAATTATTTTATTATTTATTTCAAATTGTTTATTGACAAACGTTTTTGTTATGGTATTTATGTATTTATATGAATTATCATATTTACGTATACAGAATGCAACAAAATCCCCATAATACTTGTAATGAGCCCATAAAACTCAACAACTTTTCCCAAAGAACATATTTTGTCAAATTCTAATAAAACATTATTAAGTTATTAACTATCGCAAATACATAATTGTTATTGTAAATTTATGATAAAAACTATTGTAGGGAAAATCAAATACATTTTAGTGATTTTACTTTTCCCTATTTTTTTTGCATGCCGTACGGCCGTTGTAAGCGAGAGGGAATGATAAGCGCCGCCATTTAAGATTCGTTTCTTTAATGAAATGCGTTATAATAACATTATTTCTTAACTCTGATTATTAATTCATTTGACATAACACCAATGCCATCACAAAATGTCACGGACTCAATCCTATTTTTAATTGAATCACATAGTATTCACATTTCTTCCTATCACAAACACAATTTCATCAACCGAGCACCCATCCATCCTTCCACCCCACTTAACTTACCCTAAGCCGGGTGGTGTTTCAAGTCAAATATCTCCATGAGGAGCGGTTCTATGGGGTTCACGTCCAGGTAGACCCCGGTGACCTCGGCTGCGAATCTCCTGAGTTCCACCGTCTTCTGGATCAGCTTCAGGAAGGTGGACTTGGCTTCGCACCCTGGGTATATGCTCTCTAGGTATCGCCGGAGGAGGTAGTAGTATGAGTTCTGTGGTGGTAAATATATAAGTGTGAGTTTTGATGTGGTAATTTATTTATTAAAATTAAAAATAATAATAATATACAAATTTTACATAAGTATTCGGTTTACAATTTTGCTCTGTTTTTTGAACTAGGTTATTACCTGTGTCTTAGAAAACAGTGCCTTCCCTTATGAGTTCATACAAATATTATTAAATACGTTATTAGTTTTGAAATGACAATTCATTTATTTTATCTTATAAATAGAAAAATAAAACATACTGGATGTTATACATCCATTGAGTGGTAAGTAGAAGTATGAGCTCTAAAGTGGTAATATGAATTCTAAAGTAAAATACACAGTAGAGTAGAGTTCTGAAGTGGTAATTCATAATAGTGTGAGTCCTAAAGTTGTAATAAATAGCTGTTGTATGACTTTTTAATCAAAAATAAAGTTGTAGAATGTTTTTTAAACATGTAGATATATTTTTTTGTAACTTATCTTAAACTTTTATATCTATACAAATATTATAAAGCTGAAGATTTTATTTATTTGTTTGTTTGAACGCGCTATAGGAGTATAGCTATAAAATAAACTAGCTGTGCCGCGCGGTTTCATCCGCATTCCTCAATAAATGGGCTATCTAACACCGAAAGAATTTTTCAAATCGGACCGGTAGTTCCTGAAATTAGCGCGTTAAAACAAACTCTTCAGCTTTATAATATTAGTATAGAAGTATAGAGAGCCTGAGTCAATAAGTGTATTTTATCTGGTGTTATTTTTTCTATCTACCCACCTGTTCCAATTTAATAACATCCCTATGCACCACTTTAGCTCGATCCGGGCTAAACAGTAGTATAGCTGACATGATCAATATAACGTGTTCGTCCGTCCGGTGTGCGGCCGCGAATGATCGTATGAACGCTTCGTGGGATCTATATATATCGCCGGGAGCTAGTTTTAGCACTTCGGTGCGGATACTGCCGAAGCGTGAATGACTGTGGGGTAACTAGAAGGAATATAAAAGTAGTAGTTTAGAGTGGGAGATATTAAAAAAAGAGCGTGTGCCAAGCACACGTGTCTAAAGTGAAACTTCTAGGAATATATTATGTATTATGATGATTTAAAATTGCTTCAAAAGTCTAATTTAATGAATAAATGTTTGATTTATTGTATTTATTTAACTCTTTAATAGTGCTGTTTAAGGGGGGAAAAAGCAATTAACAATAGATTGAACGAATAAAAAAGAAACGAAGGTATGTGCCGAGCACACGTGTCAAAAGTGAAACTTCTTACGCAAGATTTATAGATACCAAATTTATCGCCTTACTCCATGACGTAACGGTATTGTCATGACGCGAACGCGACGAATCTTGAAATTTTACTCTCAACGCGCCTAAAGAAGTTTCACTTCAAAATTCTGTAGGTAAGTTAGTGTTGAAAACAAATTGATCAAGCAACATAAGATATTTATATAAATAACATACCTTCCACTGATTCCTCTGTCCATCGTACGTCATAGCGCTCCGTAGCACCAACATTTCTATACAACCGCCTTTTAATAACGCCACCTGGTGGAACATAATAATTATACTTTATAAAACATCCTGTAATCAATTTAATAAATCTATACTAATATTATAAAGCTGAAGAGTTTGTTTGTTTGTTTGAACGCGCTAATCTCGGGAACTACTGGTCCGATTTGAAAAATTCTTTCGGTGTTAGATAGCCCATTTATCGAGGAAGGCTATATATCATCACGCTAAGACCAACAGGAGCTGAGCAATGCGGGTGAAACCGCGGGGAACAGCTAGTCTATTATATTGGATGATACTACCAAATAGGAAATTCTTTTTCACTGACATTCCGCCCGCGGCTTCGTCCGCATTGTTTACAACTTAACAAAATAATTATCTGCTCAATCACTCTACCTTTTAAAATAACTGAAAAACCTTATCAAAATCTGTTTCGTCTTTTTAAAAGTCGAAGTATACATATGTACAGACAGACATAAGAAAGCGACTTCATTTTATGTTTATACTGGTGTTATTAACCGGTTTTTTTCAGTTTGTTTTAAACTCTCAACTTGTATAAAAATATATTTTAACTAGCTTCCGTCGGCGGCTTCGCCCGCGTGGTGTTTTTTCGCAATAAAAGGTAGCCTGTGTTCTTTTTCAGGGTCTAAAGATTGTCTGTGCCAAATTTCATCAAAATCGGTTGAGAGGTTTAAGCGGGAAAGCGTAACAGACAGACAAACAGACAGAGTTACTTTCGCATTTATAATATTAGTATGGATGACATTTACCTGATCCTCTTCACACATATTCTTAAACGCATTAATCTTTTTCGCCATTTTGATAAACCGCCGTATCGCGACCGCAGTAAGGTTCACAATTGTTATTAGCCTTGGGTCATGCTTGTTATCGTTTGCCTGAAAATTTATTTAAAATTAAATATATTATAACAATTTTAATATTTAACAAAAATATCAGTTGCTGGTTTATTTTTATTCATGTTTTTTTTAAATGTTGAAATTAATTCAAAACAATGGGAAATTAATGTAAATATTATCAGCATTAATGCTGTATCAACATTAGCGCTCATAAATTTTACTTAATGTGTGTGTGTCATGTGTGCATGTGCGTATGTTTGTGTATGTATTAATAAATGCGCGTGATCTTGGACGTGTCTGTGTGTATTTCGTGTGTGTGTGTGTACAGTCACTTTAAAGTTACTTGACGTTTCTACTTGGTAGAAATTACACTCCGACCCAGTTTCAATAAAAAAAAATTAATTGTCTGTAAAGTCGGTTTACTGACGATAGTTGAACGTGACAACGTCCGATTGTGCTTCTTTGTCGTTCGTTCCGCGCTCTCGCTCGCACTTCAAGCCTTACACGGAACGCCTCAGAGCGAGGTAACGCCGCATGAGTCATGTTTTTTCGTGCGTGCAGCCGGCTTTATCGAATTATAAGACGTTGTCACGTCAAAAAAATAACTATTCTTCTATAAAAGTTTACATGAATAAATATATTATATACCTTAATACCAGCAGAGCTAGCAGTATCTCCAATAAGCTGAGAGAGATCATCGTCGATGGGTGCGTGGAGAGCTTTATTCGCCACTATGAGCTCATTTAGTTTGGCTCTTTCTACCTGAAAATTATTAATTAATAATATTTTTATTGTATACATAAAAAGGAGATGTTATTACACAAAGCTTATATACTAAATACTTAAGAGTAGGTATACCCATTGTAAATTTAATTTAAATAGTGTACGACAAGGAAAATATCCCTAATTAAATGAATTAAAACAAATTGTAAGAACATTCTTGCAAATAAATATTTTGACTTTGAAAATCTTAAGTAAAATAGGAATGAGTGCTCTGGTTGTGAAATTATTGTTAAAATCGCTTGTAATTCTTAGTTTATTAGTTACAAACATTCATACATACAAAATTTTCCTCCTCATTATAAAGAATTACCTCATTCAATTCCCGCGATGAGCCGCTGCAGTTATTCAAAGATGTGTATGCTTCAAACTCCAATTTGATAGCTTCACATAATATTGACTCCATTGAGTTTGGTTCTATCCTGTAAGACAATAAAAATATATTAATATAATCAATTTTTAATTATGTAAATTATTTTCTTTTAAAGTGCAGTTCTTTTCGATTTGTTTTATGCATAAATTACGGAGTTACAAGAATTTAATAATATACATATAACCATGTGTAAACCAATAAAAAAATTAGTAATTATAAAAGTTAAAAATGTTTTAATTCAGCTTTTTTATAATGTAGTTACAATGAAAGTTACATTAAAATTATTTCTATTTATAGATAAACAACCGTTTATAATTATTAGTATAAATAATAACATTCATAGCTTTCATTGAAAATAATCATTTAATGCAATACAATTTTAAACATGACCTAACTTATATTTTCCTACTTCCTACCACCCAGACATTACTCAGTGTATGAATCAATATTTCTGAAATTGCACACTCATTCATTACTATTTATAATAGTTTCCTTCTTATTTGTCTCATAAACTAGTTTTATAAAACAATTAAGATATGCTTAATTAGAGGAGAATACACTTCATTAAAAAAAAAAAACTATTACTTATTACAACAATTAAAAAAAAACGAGCGTGTGTGCCCAGCATACGTGTCAGAAGTGAAACTTCTTTGGCAAGATTCGAAGATACCAAAATCGTCGCTTTACTCGATGACGTGACGGTATTGCCATGACGACACCTTGAGATTTTACTCTCAACGTGCAAAAGAAGTTTCACTTCAAAAGTAGCCTATGACCACACTATGACCGTGATTATTATTTTTCCTAATTTCATTAAAATCGGTGTAACAGTTTAGCCGTGAAAACGTAATAGATAAGCAGACTTTCGTATTTATAATATTAGTATGGATTTAATTTTATATAACTATCGCACGACCTTCACAAGAGATCACCATACGCGACATTTTTATCTAATCAAATAAAAATTGATTACTATAGCGATTCTATTTAAAAATGCACACATAGCCAATAATAGTAGTGTGATAAAACTCAATTGTCTGTGTATTCGTCTCTGCTAATCTTTAAAACAGATGTATACTAATATGAGTCATTTGTAGCATAATTACAAAAACAAAAATAAATAGCCTATAGTACGTACGTATAGCTGGTTACGTTGAAGCTTACTGATGGTTAAATTTATCGAAAAAATGCATTTATCTATTGTCTTTATCATATTAGTTTTATTTTTGGATATATATTAATATAGACAGATAAAACAATCTATCATTCTAGAAAATTTAGTACTAATACACCAAAAATTTACATCAAACTAGATCATAAAACATTCTATCCAAACAGCATTTGTCACTACAACCCAATATAAACACACTAGCTGTGCCCGGCGGTTTCACCCGCGTGCCTCCTGTTGGTCTTAGCGTGATGATATATAGCCTAAAGCCTTTCTCGATAAATGGACTATGTAGCACCAAAATAATTTTTCTTATCAGACCAGTAGTTCCCGAGATTAGCGCGTTCAAATAAACAAACTCTTCAGCATTATAATATTATAATAGTATAGATTACTTATTATAAATCTCAACAATAGATCAAAAGCTAACCTCTCAACATCCTGTAGAATCTCCCTCGCCTTGTTAATATCAGCATCATTACTTGTGGACGGCATCTCTTCACAAGCATGCTCATTGCTTGCTTCGTTATGCACCATGGTATCACCATTTGTTAATATAGACCTGAAGTTATTTTAAGTTCGATTACAACATAAGTATGAAATAGCTGTGCCCTGCGGTTTGGTGCGCCGGCAAAATCGACTATTTCTACAGCTCATGCATTTTTATGATTTATAATTTTTATTAGTGTAACGTTTCAGCCAAATCCGTAGTAGTTTTTGAGCTTATTTGTTACTAACATACATACACGTCTATTCTATGTATAATATGTATTAAGTATCAATTGAATCTTGGTACAGTTAACGAGCAAGCATAGACCAAAATTTGATCAAGTATCTTTTTAATATAGATAACTAAGTGGATATTCTAGAAATTATTTATACAAGGTCATTGAGTCAAAATCTAAAGGAAGTTGCTAAATCGTTATTAGTATTTTGTGATTACAGGAATACAAATTGTTTTGACCTTGATTTACGAGTAAGGAGTGTAAGGAATCAGCCTGAGAAATGTATTTCCCTAATTTGAAATACATCATTATAATAAAACAACTAAAGTATAGTTTTGTTATGTAGATAGATTATTCCTAGTTACATTGTCATGAATACTACCATAAAATTATTTACACTACCCAAAAACTTTATAGAATACAGAAAACTAAATTGACTTTAAAATAAATATGTTGCAAATGAAGGCTTACAATAACATGCATGCAAATAATTAATAATTTCATTTTAGACTAGCTGAGCTGCGCGGTTTTACCCGCATTGCTCCGATCTTGTTGGTCGTAGCGTGATGATATATACCCTATAGCCTTCCTCGATAAATGAGCTTTCTAACACTGAAAGAATTTTTCAAATCGGACCAGTAGTTCCCGAGATTAGCGCGTTCAAACAAACAAACAAACTCTTCAGGTTTATAATATTAGTATAGATATATACAAAACCAAAAATGGTCAGCTATTTTCAAAACTGCAGTACTATTCAAAAAAACTAAGAACACCGACAAAAAAAAAACCTCAAATACAATTTTTCGTAAAACCAAGTTGCCAAAAATGAAATGTGAATTTTAATGATATTTGTGATGTATGTAAGAAAACTTGCTTTATAATACATTCTAGAGTTTGTTAAAACTATACTACAAAAACTATACAACATGGTTTACTCATGTTATTATTTAATTTGTCATTTAGAATATAAGTGTGGTCAAGGTCAAAATGATTACATTGAGCAAATTGTGTTTTAATATCTCGCATAAGGTCTTACATATCTAAAGTTGTTTCAACTTCATTATGCAAAATATCATTTCTAATCTTTTGAAATTTTAGTTATTGAACCCATTTCATTATAATTAATCACTTCTTTGTATAAAACAAAGTTGCTTTCCACCGTCAGAGTGTCAGTATGCTTAGATCTTTAAAATTATGCAACAGATTTTGATGGGGTTTTTTTAAATAGATAATGATTCAACAGGAAGGTTTTAGACAAAGCGGGCGAAGCTGTAGGCGGAAAGCTAGTTATTAATAATAATAATAAATAATTTGAATTAAAGTTCTTTTAGTAACAAAACCACCATTCAATATAAAAAAAAAAATAATAAAGCACAACAGAATACCTTATACTATTTTGTTTAGGCGGATCGGCATACATACTGTCAGCCGACTCACACTGGTACTGTTGTTCCAGCAGCCACTGCTCATACACGGACCTGTTGATGACCGTCTTCACATCTATCGGATGCACCTTCAGGTTATACTGCGAGTCAGTGCTGTGCACTTGTGGATATGGGTGGAAGGGGGGCGAGCTCAACGATCCCTCCATGTCTGTGCTCAGCGGAGACTGCACTGTGCTGTGCGGACTACACGTCGTACTGTTTAACGTGTCGTACTGGACCGACTCCTGTGCAGGCACTTCTTCCCTTCTCATCTTAGAACTTGACACTGTATCCTCACATTCTAACATCTGTCGCTTTCTCGCTCTATTCTCTTCTATTTTTCGTCGCTTTTCAGCTTTATCTTCCTCCGACATGATAAACTCCTTTACCATGCCTACCGCTAAACACTTTTCTAGACGACATTTTTGGCAAAACCGACGGGTTACAACAGTTATTTCACAATTGTTCGAAAAAGGACACTTGAACTCTTTGTTTGTGAGCGCATTTCGACGGAAGAACGCTTTACAACTCTCACAGGATATAGCATTGAAATTGTAACCTAAAGCTTTGTCACCACAAATTAAACATTTCTTTTGCGAACCACTCGACACTTCCTTTTTCTGTCCGCTGGGATCCTCACCCTGACTGACCTCGTTAGTGTTCTCCATTTTCACAATCGAATAATTCACTTACACATATTAATTAATGGAAATGTCTTTGCCACTTAGAAGTAAAAAAAGATGATATATTTTTATCAGCACGCAATCTCAGGCTACGAAGCGCATGATACAGATAATGGTTTTTGCACATTACATTACATTCGCGAATTTTGTTGGTGAAACTAGATAAGCGCACGATTAATTATAAATTATTTGATTGTATTTTGATTCTTGATAAATACTCGCACTATGAGTGGTCTGATGACATATTATGAGTGATAGCTCATATCTGTAATCTGACGTCATAAAAATGTCATTCAGCTTTTTAATAGCGTATTAATTCTCAAATACAAGTCTTTTTGACCTTTCTGGTATATCTAGAATGCGTTAGTGGTCAGTTTTAAATGCTCTAAGGTGGTCAGCGTTTGAAGCCAGGTCAAGTAAAACTTGATTTGAATTTATCTGCTTTGTTACGTTATACAATGAAATAATAATCCTCCAAAAAAGAACATAATTAATAACAAACGTGCTTCTTAATGTCACTACATGAAATAAAATAATATATTCATCTCTTACAAGTCTTAAAACTGAAAATGTATATTATAATGAAGAATATTTTACTATAGCCTCGTTATCTGTTAAAGATATAAACTTTTATGTGAGTTAAAACCACAGGTTAAAACCATCAAGACATATAAAATATTTTATATAGAAACATTTGGACGTATTTATGCAAAAAGGGACCAACCCACACCGAATCAATTTCGAGAAAATGAGGTTTTTGTGAAAATCGTTTGCAAAAACTATATGTTGTAAAATTTGGGGAAAAAAAGTTGTTAGGCGTGTGTATCATATCGAATCCTTTCTAGGGATACCAGTTGCATGGATTTTTATTAAATTGTTACAAAATAATCGTTAAAAAACCTCTCGGTTCCATCTTGCAAAAATACATATTTGTGGGTTGGTTCTATAATGCATAATTAATTTTGGTTTTTATTGTTGCCATAATTAAAGAAAAACGTTAAGCATCCGATCAAAACAGGCTAAATAAAGCAGCGATAGCTCGCTGGAACTAATTGGAACTTACGTATGCCCTTAAAGTAAACAGGGAATATATAAAAATCCTTGATTAGACTTGTCGTACTCTATGGATTGGAAAGCTGGGCAGTGAAGAAGATGGAAGAAAAACAATTGCATTTAGCGAAGATGAGAATGTTGATATGGATGTGTGGGGTGACTAGAATGGATGAAGTAAGGAATTAATATATAAAAAGAAGATTTAAACTGGTTTTATTACAGAAAGATTGTAAGGGAATTGTCTGTCTTGGTATGGACATGTGGTGAGGATAGATGACACGCATATGACTAAGAAAGTGATGGATATGAATGTTGATGGATGCAGAACAAGAGGAAGGCCAAAGGAAAGAGGTGTTAGTGGGCAAAGTTATATTAAGAAAGAAAAAAGAGTAAAATATGCCCTGATATTTGTCAGGAGAATAGAAAAATAAACCGTGTTATACCGACTCTAAATAACATGGATTAAGGACAAGAAGGTCATGACAATATTGTAATAATATCAAAATACATATATTTGTTTCACTTTAATGACACTACTTTTGTATATAACTAAGAAACAGTAGACCCATCTTCTGCTTTCATCTGTCTTCATGATAGTGATGATTCATTATGTTTTTATTTTTTTATTTTGAAGAGATTTGTGAAGACAAGAGTCTTTTGTTTAAGTCTTTTTACATATTTAATGATTTATATGTAGTTTTCCAGGATATAAACAGCCTTTGTTTTATTGAGCTCAGTACTCAGTACTCAATCGGCCAAAATCGGTAGCTTTGGATAAAAAACTGTGACCAGACACAAAAAAAAATAATGACTGATTTGTTTTACTGTTGGATGGTCAATCATGAATGCTTTAAGCATCCTCGTTAGTTTGAATTGGATCACGGAAATATTAAAAAATGGTGTTGAGCGTTTAATACTCTGAAATAACTCCTGCGGGGCTCTGCTTGCTCTGGCCCACAACCATACGTACTCCCGAGGAGAAATTACCGGATTTAAAAAGTATTATGCATCTCATTCCGAGCAAAGCTCAAATTTTTTACAAAAAAATTAAATAAAAATAAAGACCAAAGATATTGTAGAAGATGATATCAATGGCTTTTCCGGGACTCCCGATTTTGAAGTAATAGATGTTTACTTTTAAGTAGCTACATTTTTTTTTGTAAAATTGTAGTATATCAATTTGAGAATTCTTATTTAGTGCTTTTTATAATAAAAACATGATTAAAGTTAAAAAAATAGAACATATAAATCAAATTCAACATAGAACCAAGCCATTTGCTAACTTAAAGGCCGAGAAATTTCATTATGCAAACAAGAACCAAAGTCAGTTGGTTCTGGTTACCTTGAAAACTAATGAAGCTTTTTGTGATAAAATAGAACCAACCAATTTTGGTTCCATCTTGCATAATGAAAGTTGGCGAAATTGGGATGGTTCCGCAACTGACATGTAAAAAACTGTACTTACAGTTATCAAAGCTCTACCAAATTTTTTGAGAAGGTAGAAAACGTTTTTTTAACACTATCTGTGTACTTAACTCAATTTCACAAAAGATGTGGGTTGGTCCCTTTTTGCATAAATACGTCCATTTTATCTTTTGAAGTCCTTTCATAATTGAGGGTAAATTTATAGTTCAGTCAGTATCTAGATGATTTTTTTTTAATTATTAAAAGTTCAACTTTGTACCAGTGAATAAGTTGTTTCTTCAAAGACAGTTTATTTTTATCTAAATTGAATATTTTTATGCCATAGAAAATCGTACAAAAATTCCTTGTGTAGTTTTAAAGATTTTAGCATACTAATTACTAGGGACGGACGGACAGCGACAGCGACTTTGTTTATATTGTCTGATGACACAGAATAGTGAATAGTACAGGTATAACGCTAGTTACTAGTAATTAATATTCTGTGGTAGTGATACTATACGTCCCATTATAGTGATGTATAATAACGACTCTACTTAATTTATAATCACCCGCGTATATTAGATAATATTATTATGTATCCTGCATATTATCACCTGTGACCATAATAATATCCAGTCTTGAGAACTGCATTTTACAATAAAATAAAACGATGATAAAATAATGTATTTGATATTTGGATCGCTATGTGTGTTATCATTTTGATATTAAGTTATAATAAATATTATATTGTTTACTAGCTTTCCACCCGCAGCTTCGCCCGCGCAGTCAAAGAAAAACCCGCATAGTTCCCGTTCCCGTGGGATTTCCGGGATAAAACCTATCCTATTTCCCGGGGTAAAAAGTAGCCCATGTCCTTTTTCGGGTATCAAAATATCTATACCAAATTTCATGCAAATTGGTTCAGTAGTTAAGGCGTGATTGAGTAACAGACAGGCAGAGAGAGTTACTTTCGCATTTATAATATGTATTAGTATGGATTGTTTGAAAGTATCAAAACTACATAATAGAATCGTCATAAAATAGATTGTTACTATATTCCTCGAGAATCTATCCTATGTTGAAAAAGGAATGAAATTGGATACAGTCGTTTTTGAGTTTATCGCGAACAGACAGACAGTCACGGACGAGGATTTTATTTTTTGTACCATTTTTGGCTCTTCTATTTTAAGTACTTTTTGTTAGTAGGTATGTACATCATTCGATTGCAAAGCATCTACGTGCTAAATTAATATATTATTTGACTTCAACTCGGAATTAAAAAATGCAAGCTAGCGTATTTGTACGTGATGCAATGTAAATAAACAATTATTAACGTTCTGGGATATTTTGCTTAAATCTGCAAATAATTGTTGAAGTTAGTTGAGATTTTCATACATAACAAAATGTTTCTAGCTGCTATGAGATCCATAGATTTTGCGTTAAAGGAATATAATTTATTTAACATCTATACTAATAATATTATAAAGCTGAAGAAATTGTTTGTTTGTTTGAACGCGCTAATCTCAGGCACTACTGGTCCGATTTGAAAAATTCTTTCGGTCTTAGATAGCCCATTTATTGAGGAAGGACATAGGCTATAATATTATATCATCACGCTAAGACCAACAGGAGAGGAGCCACTAGTAAATAAATATATAACGTTGGGCTTTTAATGAAAATCATTTCTTTTTGCATAATGTATAGATCATAATAACAGTATACACTCTAAATACCTGAACAGGAAGAAATTATTCATAGAAATGTCTTTAATATTGAAATACATATCAATAAAGTAAGCTGAAATAAAAATACTTAAATAACGATAATTGAGCATTATGTTGGTTTTATGACTTCTAAACCTTCTGAGTTGGGACAACTGCGTAAAAAAGAAATAAAACAACTTTGATTATAATTTTTATATTATTCTCAAGTTTGCCCGTAGCGTGCCGTTTTGGCACGAAAATAAAACGTTTCTCAAGAAGAAGTTTCGTTTAGTTTATGTCAATATGCCGCTTGAGTATTTTTTATTATTTTCTTGTTTTTCTTTCGTTAATTCAGATATTTATAATGTTAAAATAGGTACGGATCATCATGTGAATTTGGTGGATAGTAAGTTTTTAAGTTTCACTCTTGACCCAAAACTTTTGTTTGCTTCGAGCGGGAAATTATATAGCAGGTAGGTAAGATTTGTTTTTAATTTTATGTTTTCCTTGTTTTTTAATATTACAGAATATAATTTATTTTTCGGAAATTATTTATCATTTAGTTATAGATTTTAAATGTTTACTTTGAATAAGTACAAAAAATAATATTTTCTAAAAATGCAATTTAAATTTTTTTAATCATACTTAATAATTACAGCCAGAATTTTTACAAACACACACTATTTTCATTTCAAATATCGTACGAATCGGTGCTGTAGTTTGTAAAAAGCGTAACAGACAAAAAACACACTTGTATTTAAAATATTTGTTTTGATAATTTATTAATTTTTTATGTTATTTCAGCCAAGAATGTAAATGTATGGCATCAGCTTTGTCTCCTGCGTTATTGCGTATCGCTGGACCGTCTACTTCTCATCTTACTTTCAGGAATAACTCGTTGATCATTGAAGATAAAGGTTTAAGTTTGTTTCATTCAGGTACGTAATTGATATATTTATAAATAAATTTATTTATAAATGTCTATTATCTAACTAAAAGTGTGGAATTATTGTTGAAAAATTTAAATACCTAATAACTTCTGACCACTACAATTATTACTAGTGCGTAGGATTTGAATTCGTATCGTTTGTCAAAAAATATAATCAGATTCAAAACAAAGTTTACTCAATAAATGAATGTAGTTATGTGGTTTATTGACGTTAAGTTTTTAATATTTACTGAACAAAATTAGTTTTATAATCCTTGTAAGCTTATGAACATGACGTGTCTTCCATTTTTTGAAAATTTAAATTAAATTAGGCGGTTCAGCTCCACAGACTAAAATAAACCAGAGACAATGGGATAGATTCATAAAATGGGCAAAGACAAACGGCTTCAAGCTGGTTTTCGCGGTAAATAATAATGAAAGAACCGCTGGCGTATGGGACACGAGTTCGACCCTTGGTCTACTTGGAGCTGCTGATAAAGCTGGATTTAAGGATATACAGTGGCAATTGGGTTATGGTATGTTGAACTAATTTTGAAGTTTGTTGTTTACAATTATTGTCTTATTTTGCTGTGTAATTTTATCAACTTCATGCTAATCTTTTTTAATACATGCCTAATATTCTCCCATTTTTGTTTTTATATTATTTATTCTCGCTTTGCCTTCAGAAAAGTTTGATCATTTGTTTCTATCAAAAAAATGGGAGAAGCGCTTCGATTTATATAAATTACGAATGATCATTTTAATTTAGTAAAACTTTTTTCTTTGAATAAATCTTCTTTAGGTACTTAGATGACATAATATCCTATCTTCTTTCCTTTATAAAGTTTTCTTCTAACTAAATCTTTCTATTTTTCCGATAAATTTTTATCATAATTGCATTCTATTGATATAAATTTATCGCACCAAACCCTTTTGCTTTCAAAAAAGATTTCTTTTTGAATTTTTTTTTTCGAATTCCACCTCATTTCTGAATTTTCAATTAATTACTCATGATCGAACTTATTGTTTTTTTGATGATTTTTAATTAATAAAGCATTTTATTGCCTTTAAAAAATTAAAAATTAACTCTTTCCACCAAAGAATGTTCCCACCAAACGATAGAAGAATATCTCAACGACGTGGACACCCTGTCCGTGCTGGCGGGGCGCGGGGCGCTCGCCGGTGACGTCACCAACTGCCTTCGATATAATACCACCGATTTTAGAGACTATGTTATGCTTGCTATTGATGTTATGCCTGCTGTGCTTTTGAATGGGTAGGTTTATAATTTTTACAGCGCTAATATTTGAAAAAATATTACAGCAAAAAAGTATACAGTTTATAGTTTCTGGATATTATGTTCTGTTTAATCTATGAAAATGTTCGTTAAAAATGACTAAATCGTTAAATAGTAAATTTGATTATAGGGACTCTATCAGCAAGTTGTTAAACGTCTATTTTGTGTAATAAAAAGATAAGTAATAATTATTTTTTCAAATCCTACAGGAACGCATCCTCCCAAGAACTATCTTCCATGTCAGAAAGAGATCGCAAATCTCTTCTAAAGTCACTCACTAAGATTGACGTGCCACTCTGGGTCACTGAAAAGAGTGAGTACTCACTCGAGTTGGAAAGAGCCGCTGAGTGGCTGGCCAGTTTGGGCTTTGCGGCCAGAAATGGCTTTTCCATACATTTTAGGGAGTTGTTGGAGGAAGAATTATATGAACCTACTTTGGTAAGTAGATGCAAATAACAACAATTTTGGGATGTAACGGATTTAAAAAATATAAGAAATTGATAATACGTTCAATTTACTCCATTTAATTCAGAGTCACTGCACTTTCTTATAGATTGCAATATAAGTTCGGTCCTTAATTTAACGGTAATTTCACCTCGTTGCTAACTACTTATTGTTAAAATAAATAATATAGAGTCATAAATAAATCTCATTTAATTCAAGAATTTATTACGTGACGGAATAGATTTGTGATTTTTTTTTACTATACAAAACAACAAGCTTTCTGTTATTAGCTCGTTCAAACAAAAAATGACACAAACTCCTTTATAATACAAAGTTGAAAGTATACATGGGAAATTTTTAAAGAAAAGAAAAAAATCGATCATGAGACGGGATATTGGCGAAATGATGAGGCAGATGATCGTTTTTTTTTCTATTCTACCTATAAAAATATCTTCTCATTTATAAAACACTAGCGGTTTCACCCGCATTGCTCCGCTCCTGTTGGTCTTAAGGGGAGGCTCCCTAAATTTTATGTGAATTTGCATTAATATTCTGAAACAGTCACACATACAATCAAAATGGAACTTTAGTATATGATTTATTGGGTCTTTTTCTTTCGATGTACAAGACAGTTACGTAATTGTAACATTTTCGCTCGATTCATTTTTTATTCAAAAATTATGCCTTTTTTAAGGATTATTACGTTTTTTTAAAGATTTACTTGGACTTTATGTCTAAAATAAATGTAAACAGTAAGAAAATAGAGTTTACTAACGAATCCCAAGATATTTTTTCTCTAGATCAATTATTGCTTTAGTTATAAACGAAATAAGAATTGAGACTTACTTTTCGAGCTCGAACGCGATCAAAGAGCGCACGCGATATTCAACTTTATTACGGCTGTGTTAGCGTCTAGTACCTACCGTAACCGGTCTCTCAGTGTCAGAAATTATGTTAGGGAGCCTCGTCTTAAGGTGATGATAATATATAGCCTATAAACCTGCCTCGATAAATGGGCTATCTAACACCAAAAGAATTTTTCAAATCAGACCAGCAGTTCCTGAGATTAGCGCGTTCAAACAAACAAATAAACTCTTCAGCTTTATAATATTAGTATAGATTTGCTTTAAAATGAATTAGGTACCTATACACATAATAATTATTTTCACAATTTCAACCACAGAGTTTCTACATGGCACTCTTATACAAAAACCTAGTAGGCGAGCGCGTACTAGACGTAGACATGAACATATCCAAGGCTAGTTTATTCGCACACTGTACATCGCTGCATCACAAGCCGATACCCGGCGCACTTACACTGTATGGAGCGAACATGGATAGCGAACCCGCTAGATTCTCGCTCAAACTGTCGGAGAGGGAGGAGGGGGGAGATATCATGCAGTTTATATTGGGGCATGATGATAATGGGTGAGTTTTAGAAGATAAATGTTAAATGTGTTTTCGAAGTTTTAAAATAGTAACAAGTATTGTTGTATACTTGTGTCTTTAGAATGTGGGTTTGTTTTTAATTAAAAGAAGATGATAAGATTTAAGATACTGATATAAATATTATTGCTTATTTAAAATCTCTTGGGCCTAAGTATAGTACAGAAATTCTAATTCATGCGAAATTGGTCTCAAGTACAAACTATTTGCAAATTATTTTGTATGTTATTACTGAATTGGTTGAAGAAAAATAATGTGCAAATAATAAATTTTATAATAAATTACAACGACATTTCATGAGCAATAGTTTATAAACTCCTTTTTAAATATAGGAATAGCACCACTGAACAAAAAATTTCCAAAACAGCCTATTTAGGAATATAATACCAGATAATCATTAATAATATATTTATTCCAGGAATATTGTAGTAAACAGCCACGTTATGTACTATGAAGGAGATATTCGACCAGTTGTAAAACGTGTCCGTCCATACAAAACATTGCTCATAAACCTGCCTCCTAAATCATTTGGTTTCTGGGTTCTAGCCAATACAAAAGTAGATGCATGTCGTGATCTTAATGATACACAAGACAGTATAGAAATTGTTGCTTTAAGCCAAGAAGAAACTAGAAAAGTTAAACGATCTGTAGCAAACAACGATATAACTGATGCAGTTGATGAAGAATCTATAGATGGAACAAATAGTGGAATGCCATACGAAAATGTCGCTTTAAAAGGCAGAATTGATAGCATAAATAGAGATTTGAAGAAAATGCAAACTATATTTCAAACTAAAATGAACGAAGATGCTTTAAAACGTCTTCGGAGACATGTTGATAGTAATTATGAACGAGCAGAAAAGAAGTTAAGGAATCGATTTGATGTTGGTGAATTAAAATCGAGTCTTGTTAAGAGATTATTGGATATCACTGATTTAACGGAACCTCTAAACAATGTGATACGCAGAGTTCAAAATACCAATAATGATATAAGAACCAAACGATTTAAAAAAGAAAGAAAAGTTAAGAAACGCCCAAAAGTTAAATCTGCTTTTGAAACAAGAGATAAAGGTTCAATAAATGAGAATGAAAATAAAGTGAAAAGGAAAGAAAAGATATACTCTGCAAATAGGGACTTGGTAGATACAAAGAAAATTATTCGCAATGAAGATTCATTACAAGCACTAGATAATAATATTGGTCCTCGAAACGAAATATCTAGGAAACGAAGAAGCATTTATACTAAAAGTGGAACTGATAAAAACGAAATATCATCCGAAAACGAAATAGAACTAGACAGTAAAGAAAATCTAAAGTTTTCGAAGATTTTACGCAAAATAAAGAAAATGGGTAAAATACCTTTTGACATGATTGACGTAAAATCTGACAATGAAGATTTTGAAGAAGATCAAGATGAAACAAATGCTATTGTTTTAAAAACAAAACTAGAAGATGATGGAGCTGTCATAAGAATTAGTGAAAATCCGAACTTTGGCTTTATAGCATCAACTTTAGAGGACTTTCTATCTTTATTAACAGAACTGAATCAAAACATGAAGAAGGCTTGGAGAGCTGTTAGTCTATTGCAATAACCTACGAAATATTTTTAAGACTTTGTAAATATTAATATTAAATGGTTTTAATTTCTCATTTGTTTCATTTTGTTAAATATACCTAAGTAAACTAGAAAAAAAGCTCGTATTTCTATAGATAAGAACGTGTTATAGCATACAGAAAAAGTCATAGGAATAGGTCAGTTTCCACAGCTAGTAATAAGCTAAACTCTCAAGTTTTAACACAATCTGTTCAGTAGTTTCGTAGTGATACAGAAATAAACATCCAAATTTGCTTATGGAATATGAGTGTTCGTTTTACATTATATTCAATTTCTAACAGTCTCTTTTTACTTTATCTAATTCAAAGTTGGTTGTTCAGTAGAAAACGAGTCAAGTCATTCATGGCTCAAGATTTGATAATTGAGTTAAATCTATTGGTGAATAAATAAAACGCCAAACGGTGGTACAATGTAGTTTATTTATTATTTAACAACATGGTAGATACACCACTTTCACACTCACAGTAAAGTTAATATGAAAATGGCTACCTCTAAACTTTTATACATAACTAATTAGGAGTAAATAAATTTAACAATGCATTGCAACAGTTAGATACAAATCAATGAGTAGCGAAGAAGCCTATCCTATATGAAACTACACAAGTGATAGTAGAGACAGTTTAAATTGAAACTAATTATTTAAGAGGTAAGGACCGATTCAGAATGGCAGCCTGTGAACAGCCGACTCGGAAACGAATCATAACTTATCAATAACAACAAGGTTTTCACAAAAGCTCAATCCGATTTATTTACCTAAAAACATTTTCAACAATAACCTTTTTTCGTTTTCCTCCATTATTCTAAGTTAAATGTAATCGTGGATAAACTACTAACTTTTCTTTAATAACAATACAACATGCGTATGAACCTCGTTCATATCGGTTTAATGGATTACGATTTAATTTCAATTACACTTTTGTTATACACAACTTTTTAAATATTTAGTTTTAATTTCAGTAAATTTTGCAATTTTAACACTAGATGTCACTAATATTAAAAGCTAACGCACTAAGTGATCTTAAATTGGCCAAATGACTATCCTATCTGAACATTCGGAGGTACGCAGAGGAGACAGGTCGGCAGAAGTGGTAACAATCGGTAGAGTTAAATTTAAAGGGCAGTCGGTTGCGACGACTCATCTCCTCTATGTAGCTCCTTGTAACATATATTAAAATATCTATGAAAATTCAATGAAAAGAATGTAAATAAAGACATTACGCACAATATAGACACAATTTTAAAAATATTTTCCAAAGTGCAACAATTCGCAGTCTGTGACACCCGAACGTTAGTTCGTCGCTCCAAATAATGTCTATTCTACAGGAAACGTCTACAAAATATATAATATATCTAACAATAAATTAATACTGTGTGTATGAAGCTCTTGTGTTAGTGTGGTACGAAGTGTCGTTGTCTCTAAACCGTCTATTTACTAAGTGTTCGCAAAATTGCATTTTGTAATCACTGGACATGTTAACTTATTCCTGCTAGTATATTATATGGGTGAGAACAAAATTGTTTTGTTTCCCATAATTTTAGAAGTATCAGCATTATTGCATACGAAATAATCGTTTTCGTAATATCTTAATATGTAACTCCGATCGTTTTAACTTGAATTCGTAACAATATTAAAACCCGTTGTGAAGTCCACACGCGCATATCGTCAAGGAAGAAGGAATACATGGTAGAGTAGAATTTAATAGTGAAGATAGGATAGTGATAGATTTTGATGAAGTCCAATTTCAGATCCAGAAGGTCTTTAAAGTTTTTTCATTTATCGTGTTGCCAGTCAATCAGTCAAAATGTATAAGTGTCGTTATTACTAATCGATCAGTGATAGTCACATTGCTCCTCACAAGTGTTTTGGCTGTTAGAGAGTAGCAGGGTTAGCGTAAGTATAAGCTGTGTGAATACAAAACTACCAATACAGTAAAGAAGTGCAAATTTATAGAAGAGATAGAGAAATTGAATAAAGAAAGTTAAGAATAGAATTGCCATCGCAGGCCAAAAAGTCATACTTTCTATAAATAATCTAAACTGATATAAGTATACAAGACAACAATAAAAACATTATATAATTTTACCCTGAGTACATAAGTCATAAGATCGATCACTCAACTGATTTTGTTTAAGGAAAATCCAGAAATTGGTCGAGTCACTTAGGATCTTAAAAAGTTATTCTATAGGTGTATCAAATAAGATAGCTTCACAATGGTTTTATCAAATAATTTACAATTATTTCTACGCTACTCGTCTACCTTGTATAAACCTCATTTTATATAATAAGAAATAAATTTCATAACCTCTCTAGTAATTTGAAAGACTTTTGGGTGTGAGTTCGTGATAGCGGTTAATATATACATACTTATGTTCGATAAGTACACTCGTAATTCTATTACAGAAACACATGACAACCATTTGATATCACCCAAATTCCTTCGCATATTGCGCATCGAAGCAATTTTAAACCTTATGTTAATCGTAATACTATACACCAAACACCTAATTAAGCTTACATACAATCAGTGGCTCGAGAAGCATCTACGTTTGGTTCTGGAGGTCCAGAGCCCGAGACGGACAGACAAATGAAGAGAAAACGACACGCAACACACTTAAGAGCTTACACAGTATCATGCAATCATTAGGACCGAAGAGGCGATGTTTTTGAAATTAGTGACAGTTAGCGAATTTATTTATACAATAAGTTACATCTAAATCTCGCTACGTATCAAAATAATTTTCTAAACAACTATTTCTACGTAGTGAGAGCCAACAACGAAGATTATAGTTAGACCTACAGAGAGAAAGATAGAGGAAGGGAAGAAGGGATAGCGAGTAGAGAGAAACAGGTTTGGGGAATGTTTTGTGGGCTGAGATCGATGGAGACTCGGAATGCCATGAAATATATTTCAATACAAAATATATTTGGAATATTTTTATATATTTCGATTTTTTTACATTCTTCTTCGTTAAGGTAAAGCACCCAATGCTCGACAACGCACCATTGTTCGACACTAAAAAACTAAACGCAAAAAAATAACACTAATAAACGTTTCCGAACGCACCAAAGCATTGAGCCATAGACAACTGTCACTAACTTGTCATTGTGGATGAAATTTCCTACATTCGGCCATTTTGTACAAAATGGCGAAGGTGTAAATATCGACCGGCGGACAACTCTTTCGGAAATCCAGTTTTACTAGCGGAATCCTTAAGGAGGTGAGTAGCAAATATATCACATAACTTATGTTTGGTTTGATTTACCGAGATTGATAATTATTTATTTGATTGGAGCTGAAATTCAATACCTTTTAGTAGGTTTTTAGTAATGAGAGGTTAAGTTGAGATGCCAAAACACGCTTGTCGATCATTGGATATTTTTTCATCGCATTTTCTAATTATCGACAAATGTCGAAATATAAATTTTTCATAATATAAGCAGCTTGATTTGTAATTTAGCTAAGTGTTTCAAGCACTTTATAAAAAAACATCTTCCATCTAGATTGTCAAACTGTTTCCAATGATCGACAGCCGTGTCGATGATTGGGTATACCATACAATCCAATAATCGACATAAGTTTTTTTTTGGCAGAAATGGCGCCTAAAAAAAATTACACGCCTGCACAAATGGCTCAGGCTATAGAAGCGGTCAAAAAAGGCGAAAAAATTGCAACTGCAGCAAACAAGTATGGTGTGCCCAGGATTACCCTATATGACACAATTTCGGGTAAAACTCCAGTCGAGTGTTCTATGGGTCCTAGTACCTATTTGTCTACAGAAGCAGAAAACCTTTTAGAAAAATAGGTAATTGACATGGCGGGAAAACACATTCCCATTACAAGAGACGAATTGCTTGACAGTGTGCAACGCATTATTATGGACCAGAAGATAAAAACGCCTTTTACTGACGATGGGCCAGGCAAGAAATGGTATAATCTTTTTCTAAAAAGACATCCTGCATTGTCTGAGCGAACAGCACAAAATTTAACAACGGCGCGAGATGCAGTAACGGAAGAAAATATAAAAAAATGGTTTAAAGAAGTTGAATCATATATACAAGAAAACGATCTAAAAGAAGCTTCGGAAGACCTTCAAAGAATTTTTAATACGGACGAGAGCGCCTTCTATTTGTCCCCTAAAGCCGGGAAAGTTCTTGCAAGAAAAGGTGACAAACATGTCTACCAATCATCTGGAGACGATAAGGACAATTTGACAGTGTTGATTACCGGGAATGCAGCTGGACAATTGGCACCCACCATGGTAGTGTATGCCTATGAGAGAGTTCCATCTGCAATTTCATCTCCGTTTCCAAAAGAATGGTCAATTGGACGCACAGCAAGTGGCTGGATGACCGGACCCGCCTTTTTCGAATATATCGCAAATAAGTTCAATCCTTGGTTGGTGGCGCAAAATATCAAGAAACCCGTTCTATTCTTCTTGGATGGCCATAGGTCACATCTAAGCCTACATTTGTCGAATTTTTATTTTATGATAATTTAAAACAGTAATAAAAGACTGATTGAGACTTAAAAAGACTCAGGCCTATAAGTTGATTAATAATAAAATACAGTTTTTATTCTTATAATTATTTTTTTTATTTAACTTTTTACCTGCATGAACTGTTGATCATTGGATGACGATTAATAGAACTGTTGATTACTAGATGTCGGTCATTGGAACATGTTGATTACCGGGTGTCGATAAATGGATTTCTGCAGTCGAAGACTGGACCGAAAATAACATTTTTTTATTTTGAAATATCTCTTTATTTTTAAATACTTTACTTGTTTTTAATACAAAATATTATGCAAAGATACCCAAATTGTCTGCCAAAGCAACAAAGAATCATAAAATACCAACAAGAAACTAAATATTAATAAAAACGCTGTAAGAACCCCTTAAAGTGTCGATGATTGGGTGCTTTACCTTACATCCGTTCATTTTTGGATTCATATTTCATTTTCAAAGAAGTAGATACTGAAGAATATGATTTTACAGTTGATATTTACCGCTCAAGCCCAGGATTTTCAAAATTTTATTGTAAAATTGGTCACGCCAAAATCATTACAAATTTTAACAGGTGTGATTAAACCTTATTACTATTATTGTATATCCCAAATATCTACGAACAACCGTTTAGCTAGAACTGTCATGCGCATACATAGAACTATTATAATATATGTTAAACCTAGCCTAACACACGTACACTGTGAAATTTTAACTTTAATACCTTAATTATTAGATTGTGAAGTTTTAAATAACGAAGAGATTGGTCGATGGCGACCAACCTTGGTGATAGAAGGTGTAAGTCGATGAGTAGCTAGAAATGCTTTGCGAGGACTATTGAAGAAAGCTATGAAAATATATCGATGTGCAATAATATGAGAAATATATGGAATTTAATCTGAAAATATAGCATTTTATACATAATCAGAAATTATCGATTCATATTTACATTAGGGTGTATATTGAATAGAATTTGTAGGATTAGATTTTGCAAAGGTAGATTTAATTGACGGGAAAATTCAACAAAACAATGCAGTGATAATAATGATAGTAAACTGTGGATAGCTTTAAGATAAACGATGTAAATCGGGTATTTGAAGAAGAACGTGACAGATCAGAATATGATGTTGATGATATTTAAAGTTCTTAAGAGTGATAGATCAAAAGGGAAGTTCGAAGCTAACGTGAGAGAATGTTAGGGCGCGAGCGGACGGGCCGCGTCACACGCACAGCGATAGATTGTTTTATTCTTATATCACAGCTTTTGACGATAACAAATCTTTTGCATTTGCAGCTTAAGTGGAGTCAAATGTTCGAACAATTTCCTTTTCCATAACATTTTGCCAATCCTTTCCGCGGTGAAACCGGGTTAACCATTATAGGCATCGCAATATAACCGGCGGATCCGTCTCTACCAACACAAATCGCTCGAATAATTGCTCACACAACATTAACTTTACTCTAAGCATAAAACATCGATAAACATTAGATTCGCGTCCACTACGCTAACTGCTGAACGGAACGACGACAGTTTGATATCTACAATTACACTCTAAACGAACATTGACCTTATATTAGACATGCAAGAACCGAATGACAACGAAATCGACCGCGTCGCGATCGACAACAACAATATTGTTACCTATGTTAATTTCGATGTGGACATTAAGGCTAGGTCGATTAAGGTACGTTAACCTAACAGAATACGTAGACACGAAGTTTGAACGCATTGCGTAAGCGAGCATGCAAAAGATTTAGAGGCAAAGTCGAAGAGCTGACAGATACGAGAGCAAGCGGCACCCATCGCAAGCTGAGGGGAATTTGGATGAAAACAAATATTACCATCGAATACATTGTTATTTTAATGTAAGTCCGCAGTCTCGAAGAGGAAGGAAAAGATGCAGTCGAACTACACGCGTGCAAGACTTCCTAAATTATTCGCGCTATGAATATCGTTTGTATTAAAAATTTCTTCTTTACACTTAAATAACAATATATCACAAGCGTTAACATATAAAACAGGTTATCCTAATGTCTGATCGCCGGCAGCGATGACTTTTTGACCTGACGCACGTTCTTGTCGGTTTTGTCGAGGCTCTCCATTATTTTATGAATGTATAAAAATATTATTGCTCATTATCAAGCACCAACGCGCCACTAGCCAACTAGTTTCCGAAAAAATTTAGAATTCGAATCTCTCCTACAAAATGTTTGAGCGAATGAGTGGGTCTGAGGGTTACTGCATGTGGGGATGTCGCTACGGTGTGTCGGAGCAAGCGCGCTCACTGCATCACGCATTTGCTTTCGATCTGCGATTTCAGCTCGTTCACTTGCGTTTCGATGGTGTTTTTCAATTCTGGAACATACAAATAAAAATTTATAAGCTTCGCTGCGTAGACAGCTACCGTATTGATTTATTTTTCCCTTATATTATACGTAGGTAGTATAATTTGCTAAGGTTGGCTGACTCCGGCTGGACGGACGTTTAATCTACATGTTTGGGATTGTATCCATCCAAGTGTAAATGCCGCTGAGCATGGTGAATAAAAATAGATGTACGTAATAATATGTCTTGTGATATTCAAAGCGGTGGATAAATATGTCATAACTTTCAACAGATCGTAAATATAGTTATATAAAAAAAATGTAACGATAACAATGTAAAAAATGTAATGATAACAATTTTGCAGATGACTACGATAAAAAGACCGAATAGTAAATCTAGATCTTAAAAAATTTCGTTAAGTATAGAAGACGAAAATCATGTAAAGGGTTTTTGTTGACGTAAATTGTTAATATTCCTTATTCAGTTTCAAAAATAATAAACTAAAATTAAAAAGGGTGCAGGAAATGGTCAACCGTTAATATCTTAAATATTTACAGACCGGACCGTAAATGACGTTTCAAAGTGACTTGCACGATTGTAACAAAACAAAATGGCATCACTAAACACGGGTACTAACTCGTGAACTCATCCTGGTCCTCCAGCTCAGCCTCCGCAGCCAGCTCCTCGGGGGTCTTCTTCTTCCTCATCAGCGGGTTGTCGGGTTCCGCCTGCTGCTGTTCCACCATCTCCTCTTTCTTGGGGATTTTGTACTGAAAGGGGAGGGTGTGGATTTTAGAATAAGCAGCAGAAAAATACATTTACGTATTTGTATTAATTATTATGAGAAATTGTATTTTAATTGAGAGTTATTTTGTTTGTTGAGATTTTTAGTTATTTCATGAATGAGTATTGTTATTATTTACAGTGTACATAATAATGTACATAACAAATACAGTACAGTATACATGATAAATAAAAAATAACTTCAGCACGTGCGTTCATCAAACATGTTTTAAACTGTAATCTTCATAAGTAGATGTATCAATATTTATAAGCCGAGAAGATTTTTATTTCATAAAAAAAATATTGTATTTGATTTAAGTTATGCTTTCTTCATTTATTTACTACATAAGTATCTATTTAAAAATTCTAATCTGAATGCTGCTATCCATACAGACGTAATAAAGACAATCACAGAGTAAGTAATACCGGTTCTACTCCACAGATACTGCTTACCGAATCGGTGGTAAATGTTAAAAATATGTTATGGCGATTCAAAAGTGCTTCTAGAAAAAGTCTACTTAAATGAATGAATAAATGTTTGAGATTGAATATAGGTACTTGAAGACAACAACGTAATTAACAACACCACCCAACCAAAACTCAGCATTTAAATCGAATATTTCCAATAACTTCTAATCGTTTCAACTCTCCTGGGCAAAACTGTCGCCAACAAAGAGGTAAAACCGTAAATATTTTGTTCGTACCGCTTTTCATATCCAACGGTATTCGTACTGTTAAATTTCCCAGGGGCATAAACTTGTAACAGTCATATTATATTCGAATCTGTTGGTACAATTTTTACAATGTGAACAATTATGAAAGAATGAAATGAATTATTTATTTTATATTATTTTGAACACTTTTTTGTGCCAGCGAACGGTTGGCTTGCGATCATATTTGTCATCGAGAATTAAAGTTAACGGTTAAGGGCTAATATACAAATTAAGGCGCTGCCCTGAGTAAGCATTTCATTCCACTCACACACACACGCCGCGCCACAGCTGCAGCCCGACGCCATACGCGCATCATTACGAACGGGCCTCGGCCGGTAGTGTCGGTACACAGGCGTTCACGCACATATGCGTACGTTTTTGGTTTGGGAATAAGAATTTGCGATTTACACGATATCTATTGATTGGACTAAAAAAATAACACAGTATTATCTTAGTATGTTGCTTGTCGAATTATTTGCCGAAAAAACAGAATGATTGCATGTAGTTTAGTATGGTTTTTAAGCATCAAAAGATTTTTTTAGAGGTACCTTTGTGATTTTTTTCTATCGAGTAAAATAAGTTGTATTGTGTTTTCAACACACTATCTAGCTAGTTTATCTCCTGAAGAATATCATATATTTATCTGAGATTTTTTACTGCAGTTAATCATATACTTTAAAGCATTATAATTTAGCAGCAAACTCGCGTTTTGCTCTACTAGTCACCTTAAACAGGTAAATTATTAATCATAATCAACTTATTATTATAAAACATGCTTTCAGGGTACTACTTCTGAAAAACATTGCTGAAACAGTCTCTTAAGTAATAAGGAGCTTAGGTTATTTTTATAATGTCAACTGAATAAATAAGGTGTATGATCCATGTCATTGTTGACTTAAATTCCTAAGGTCTGATAATATTGATTAATAAACATGATAAATGATGTGTTTACTATTAGAAAACATTTTAAAAACGATGTAATCTTTTTCGAATAGTTGCAAAAAACTAAATACAATTTCCGAGAACGAAGAATAATCGGCTTAATTAAGAAGCGAAGAATTACTTCGCAAGGCAATCCTCTTTCTTCTAATCTCCAATTGATTTGCATGAAGCTAGCTAGTTAAATTTAAAATAATTTCTCCTCTCTCCCAAGAGATCTCATTAGAGACAAGATACGGCAAGGATTATTAAAAATGTACTCTCATAAATAACTTATAATAAAATCACATTTAAATTGCCTGTAAGAGGTTTATTTACGTCGCAAAAATATGAAAATTGCAAATTATTAATTGTGATTTATTAGCTTTATAAGAACATTTTATTTATTTTTTCATAAATAGGATTATAAATCTGTTTCTAAAATAATAAATTCATAATATCTAGTACCTAATATAATTTTTAGTGTTTTAAACGCGCCAAGTTTGGAGTTAATAATAATTATAAGCCAATTAAGAACGGAGTAATATTATACCAATGTCGTAAACTTGCTAACATATATGAATGTATGCTATATATCATACAAATAAACCCTATTTTGAATTCGATAAAGGAATCATTTGAACACATAATCAAAACTTGGGACTGGCAATTTAATATTTGTACGAAGCAATAAATTTGAGACGCGATCCTCGAAGGACCTAATTCCGTAAATGAGCATAAAATGATATATAGGTATGGCTATGTATCTTGGTATATTATGCGGGTATTAATGGTAATGTTTGTTATTTTGAATATTTATTGAATAACACATTTGTAGTAGGTAAATATCATTATTTAGTTAAGTAAAATGCGCACATAAATGGCTCTACACAGTGTTTAACTTTTGAAAAATTAATTAAAATATTTTATCAAAGGAAAAACTATGAATCAGTAACGAAACAGAATATAAAAGGAAGTAATACTGGCAAAGCTTCTTATTATTCTTATCTTCATTCTTTATGCATTCTTCTTTCTTCTCTGTGTAGACAAAGCCTCGTAGAAGTCAACCTGACTCGATTAGGGAGTCGCACTGAGACGGACTCCCTACTAGAGTCAATTTAACATCCACGGGCTTCATTTATTCTTCTTTTTCTATTCTTCTCTTCTGTACTTATAAACTATTTATTCCATAAAAACATAATTATTGCGAATGACAAGCATATCTAATCTACATGTTAAATTTTACGTACCTATTACTAATTTAAATTATTCACTAAATTAGTAATTAAAACACTTCATTACTCATAATTATTCTATTCTTTTCTTTTGCAAAATGTTAATTAGGTACTATAAAATAGTGAAATAACTTTCAAGTATAATTCTGCACATACATCGGTTTTCTTATTTTTTTCAAATAGGGAAATCTACACTTTTATCTCTAACATAGCAATAATTAACAACATATCTCCACAAAATTAATATAAAACCACTTTTAGTTCCATTTAAAAAGCAACTGCAGTAAACCCAAGTCAGGTTTTAGAGAGGTCGGTGTAACAATTTGCGCCAAATGAGTTCCTAACGCGGTTACTTCGCAATCTTGTGGAAATTGAAGCTTAATAGCCTATCGATGGACAACGACTGGCAAAAATTGTTTACCCGCCACTTATAGTTTAATATCTTATGTAATTAACGGTGTAAGTTGGTCAATTTTATAAAGTAGAGAAGAAAATTATTGGAAAGATATTAGATACAGGGTAATTTTTTTGATGTCAAAGTTATTTTGAGGAAAAAAATTGGCTGTCTGTAAAGTCGGTTTACTGACGATAGTTGAACGTGACAACGTCCGATTGTGCTTCTCTGTCGCCCGTTCCGCGCTCTCGCTTGCACTTCAAGCCTTACACGGAACGCCTCAGAGCGAGGTAACGCCGCATGAGTCATGTTTTTTCGTGCGTGCAGCCGGCTCTATCGAATTATAAGACGTTGTCACGTCAAAAATATACAAGCTTACACCATTAAAAACAAAGAAAATGATAGCACATTTATCTAGTTACCGTTATATTAGACAAAAAATCAAGCAGCTGTTTTACATCAAAGAGTTAAAAATAATACTTCACAATTATTGTTTTGTTGACAACGTTTTAACAAAAATAAACGTCGCTACTATGCATGCTATGCATTATTATACGATTATATGTATTTACAAGTATTTTACTATTTATTAAACTTAATTCTGAATCCAAAAGCCATTTGTTATTTCCATATCAATGTTTACGGAGCGCGTAAGGGCGCGTTACATCAAATGCTCGGCTCATGGTGGAAAATTGCTATGGGCGGGGAAAATTACGTGTCAACACAGTACGGACAGCAAATAACGTGTTTTGATAAGAGAAACAAATAAACTTGGGTTGTATTCTGAGTGAACTGAGTGAAATATGTTATTCATCGTCACTCTATTTATAGGTGTACAAAAATGTTATTAATAAAAAACTTTTGTATTAACAACAAAAGTAATGTTATTTTATAAGGAAATAAATCCTTAAGATCTCTGTATTTGTTCATTGCTTGTATAAAGAGAGTTTAAAGAATATGGCAATTAATATCCGCGAATGTATAAAACGATATTACCTCAGAAGTGTACGTTTCAATATCTCACAATCAGTAAAAAACGAGAACGAATCATTAAAATGTTCACTTTGCTACTCTAAATGTTAACAACAAAAAACAAACATTAAAAAATAAAAGGCCTATAATTTGCTAACGGTACGTGCAACGAAGCGCTGTAATAGGTACATTCTTGCACACCAAGTATGCTGGGTGATTTTTCTGCGAACCGTGGTATTGATTTTCACTTTATTTGCTTCGACTGGATTGTAATAAATGTATCGAACATAATATTGAACTGAGTTTATGTTGGGATATATGAGATTTTTTATCGTTTCTGCTACGTTTTATTAATGGTTCAGGGTATAGTTGATCTTTTTACTCTATCTTGGGTACATATTTGTTTTTATTTTGCTGTAATGGATGTTTTAGTTTCTAAAGCTATTACATTCAACGTATTATGTACCTAATATAAGCTAAATTTTCGTTTTTGATTATGTTTACGTACCTACATTATTATTTTTCGTTATATCCAAATGCTAAGTGAAATATTACCTATATTGGATGAGAATAATCAATTCAAATTACACATTTTCTGACACTGTAAATATAGTATTTGCATTATGTGTAGTTAAAACTAGTGTGCTCTACATACTCTACCTATTTCTGGGTTGCCATCACGTAAAAGAGTTACACATGCCTTTCTTATTATTACTGCTTTTTGTAACCTAATACCTAATTGATTATTTTACCGACTCTATTATATGTATTACTAATAAATTACAGTATAGCTGGCAACCCTGCTGACTCATGAAGGCAGTAGACACATAGATAATTGAATAGACGGATAGACAGTAGACACGCCACTTGTAACTTTAACGAGTGATCGATCACGAACATGGGAATTGATATATACTTTAAATTTCACTGATATAGGTCAAGTCAATTAGTAGATGAGTATATATAAGCATAAAAGCTATAAAGGTACACATTTAATATAAGAAACTTGGTTACTGATAATCATAATCTTTATATGGTTGATAGATATTTTTTACCAGATGGTAAAACATATTAAATTTTGTAAGTTAAGAAAATAGTTATGGCGAATCGGTATATGTCACTTTTTTTATTTAAACTAATAGTTAAAAGTTAAATTATTACGCTTCATATTATGTACATAATAAAATATTGAAAAAGAGACAACAGAGTATAGACGATATATAATATATTGATAAAATTTTCTTATCTGTGTATTAGTTGCCAACAAAAAAAAAAAAAAAACAAAAAGATATTACAAACGTGAGCAATAAAAAAGAAAAAGTTCCCAAAAAGCATGTTATATATTAGTTCCACGTACGTATAAATCGTATTTTCCCAGTTCTTCAGCATCAGTTGTTGAAAGAAAATAGTGAGTTGTCAACAGTTTTCCATGAGTGTTTGCGCGCCTTAATAGTGTTTGGCGTTCCGTCTGAAATGCCCTTACGCGCTTCACAAATAAAATAATACTTCAAAATATAATGTGTTGCTAGTTAAGTTCTTGTCAAATTAACGAGCAGTAAATAAATATATTTTATCTGTGAAAACCGTTCTGATATGTTATTATGGAGAAAAATGGGTAGAATCAGAAATCACAATGATTTTTACACAGTATACTTTTACGCTTACACTTTCGCACTTTTAAAGAAAAAGTTGATATAAATGCAGAATTGCATTGCATTTAAGCCCAATCCAACTTTCATCTCAAGAAAACGATCAAAAACAAAAAATCAATTGTTATATTCACAAATAAATCGCTCGAAGTCGCGCCACTAAGGAGTTCCGAAATTATAATTGCGAGGCGTGGCCTCACTGCCGGCGACTGTAATTACTGCACAAAATTATTCCTTCATTACTGTCTTCATAATTAGCGGAAATATTTATAGTCACGCTCTTGTTTCTTTTGTTATTTGTTATTGAGAGAGCTTTTGGCACAGACATTGTTTGAGATTGAACGAATGTTATATTTTGCGACGTTTTTTTCGCCTAGTATTTTTGACGTACAGGCAAAACCGCTGGGAATGAAAGGTTTTTACAAAGGCTCAATATCAAAGCGATGCTCAATCGTTTATTCATTTAACTCGACTTTTTTGAGCTTTTCAAACGTAACTTTATACAATTTTATACTATCCCAATTCCATGAAGCTACTCTAAGTAAATAATATAATAGATTCTTTCAAACAGATTGTGAAATAAGATATATTAGACCTATTATTAGATTTTCCACGAAGTTCTTGCTAGCGAACTATACTTGGTACTAGGATAAAAGAAACATGCCGGCTGATAACAGTATTAGAAAATATTCTTACATTATAGTTATCGATTTGTATGTTTATTTTATCGTATTCTATAATTAGACGTGAAATATTCGCGTTTCATTGAACATGATATTATTGCATTCCTACATATCATTTTCATATCTCTCTTTGTTTTAGATAACATAAAGGCACAAATAATATTGTAATACTGTGATAAAGGTCTCTACCCACTATTTAACAAAGAGCTTTTAGGCGGTAAAACACTACACGTTAAAAAAATATAAAATAAACGAATGATTCATCCATTGATTCGGAATTACCACTAGAGAAATTAGGTCATACTATAACTACTTGAAAAAGGCGAGGGTTGAAAATGGGCGATATCAGTTTGGGATTAACTCCGCTCGTCCATTTGCTAGCAAGGCCAACATAATCACGATAACCAGCCAATAAAATATAATGGTAAAAGGAACTAATCATTAGGCCGCTACGATATTGGCACCATAAGTTGGACCATAAATTATATTCAATGACACTTCGGTCGGATCGTGTAATTTCTTATGTGTGTTAGTCAAGTTTTTCGTCGCGTTATGAAATTTATACGGATTACGGAATAGGGTGATAATGTGTAGATGTGAAATATCGTTTAAGTGGATGCTCTGACGTGTTTGAGTTTATTAAAAACTTTTCATTGTTTTGTTGAAGCTTTCAAAAAAGTAGTATGGAATTTCGAAGTCCGTTATCTTTCTGTTCTGGAAAGTAATTCAGATGATTTTAGTACACTTTCTGAATGTTAATTAGCTTAACTTTAAAGGTGCATCTACCTATAGAAAACTTTTAAAAAGTAAGTAAACATTTAAAATTAAATCCAATTCAATATATTTAATAGTTATTGGTTTTACGTACTTATACATTTTTTATCTTATAGAAGTACAATAAAAGATACTAACTTGATTTAGAAGAATGTGAAAACAAACTTGTACGGTAAAGTCCGATCATAACTCCACTAATTCAACTAATTGATGTTCCCAGGACATGACTTCTGATTAATTTGGGACTGCTTCATCCCGCTAATATTATTGATTAGGAAGTTTAGATAGATTTGATGTTTGTGGCCGTTTCGTTTAAGGACTAAAAATTATTTCCGTAGAATTTAATGGACAGCCTATAATGTGAAATGAAAACGTAAAATAAACAATTTTGTATACTTTAGTTTGAAAGAAATTAACCATTTTTTGCGATCATATTGTAGTTATTGGAAATACACGCGTGTGGTTGTCGATCATATTATAAATGATAGGTATTATTAATTAACAGAGAAATGACTTAGATCAATGTTTTTACAACTTTCTGTCATACTTTATAAAACCGAGTGTTACATAATTAAATATTCTATGAATATTATGATAAACCGCTAATTCTTGGACCACGCACTTAACACTAAAGTGCGGTCCTTTGACGGAACGTCACAAATTTGATTACAGGCCGTTTGAGCCCGCGACGGGGGCTAATAGCCTCGCTTCGCTGTCAGTAAAGTTTTAAAAGCGTTAGTTTTATTGATGTCATAAGTTTTGGCATGTTAAGGGCCTTTACGACCCTATGAACGGTTCTTATGTATGGAGGGTTTCGTACTGGTTAATTCAGGTTATAGTGTTAATTGTAAAATTTTAGTCATTTTGCATAATTTACGGTATTATTATTTTCGAGTGACCTTAATTATAGCGTCATAGACTTTTAGGGCACGTGTATAATTACGTAGAAAGCAATTTTAATTCATAGGGTGCTTAACGTCTTTGAACTTTTATACCTATTGAAATTAAGAAATCCTAAAGCTGTAAAAGATTAAGGCATGTTCTAGATTCTAACTATTACTTAAAAGCCCACTTCCTTTACACCTAAAACTAGGACTGTTAAATTCTTTCCGTAATTCCGCCATTTGTAGTGAATTGCCTCTAAAATGGCGCCGGTCAAGAGCGGGAAAAAGAAATTACCTCAAAGTGCTTCTTTGTAGAATTCCTTTTGACGTAAATTTCAATTGCCTGAATTTATGTGTTACATGAGAACTATTTTGTGCCGTGGTTTTCATGTAACTAGTTTTAAGTTTGGCATTGTTTTAGAACTTGATATAAACCGCGCCGGAATCTATCCCTATGACCCAGTTGTGGTTATAAAATGTTTAGAAATAAATAAGTAAAAAAATGGTTGCCTGTAAAGTCAGTTTTACGGGCGAAGATTTTACGTGACAACGTCTTTTTCTCGATCATAGTTGAGTGGGAGAGAGACGCAAGGCATTCGGCGGGCCTCTCTCACGTTCGGTGACTCATCGTAACGTTACCGAGCGTTACACTTTTTCATAAGTGACTCCCAGCCGCAACCTAATTTAAGACGTTGTCACGTCAAAAAGTATGAAAGTCCATCATAATAAGCGTTTAATAAATTGTAGAAATGTTTTTCGTTGACAGAAGTAAATAATAATTTTGAAAAATACCTACTGATTTTGTGGTTAGAAATCAAACTGATGATTAATTATATACATAATATGAAATTGATATTGCTACAGATTCAAGTACCTATTTGGTACTTTAGTGAAATTCGATAAATCGATATAGTATAATTTTTCTTATAAAAGCAAGACATAGCAAGCTCTTGAATTTAATAAAAGAGTTCGCAGAAGTTCTTTAATAACCGCGACATTCATCAATTCAAATCACAAACAAGTCAACACTTCGTTTCTGAGATTATAATTATGCTCATAATTACTCATTATATTCTGACAGCTGTCAGATTGAAAACTTATCGTTCGCGTCATGCTCTCTCTGTCGGTATTAAGGAAATTGTTGAGACAGAACTACTTTAAGAAACATTGTACAATTATGTAACGTTCCATATTTATAGACATTTTTATGCCGTTACAATTTATTAACATGTTTTTGAACAATTTTACATAATAATTCAAGCTTCTCTTTCTATTGCGTCGTTCTTTTGAAAGTTGCGTGATTCTAAGAATTTGTAGCAATTGAATCGTAAGTAATTTAAATAATAAATTACACGTTTGTGCCGTTTGTTCATTAGTTTTCAGAATTTGTTATAAATTTTCGTTCGGTATTCGTTGTTTATATTCCAAATGATTAGTATATTAAAGTACTGTTGTATGTTTATTTTATGCGTAGTCAAAATATAATTAATTGGGCTACCGTTTGTTTACAATAGAGACAAAACATCACTCGTAGGTTGTTTAGTGTTTACACTCGATAAATTAATGTTTTAATAATAATCTAATTATTAAAATTAAACAAGAATTGTTGTCTAAGCATGTTTATTTAAATATAGAAATTAGGGTTATCAAAACAAATGAAGGCTTTAACAAGGTTTTAACTTTTATGTTTCTATATATGTGACAACCGCTTTAATTATAACTATTTTCTTTATGGTCTGGCCGAAAACCACGTTGGCTTCTCATAAAACTTAGAACATTAAAAGCTATCCGTATCTTTAATAAATAACCAAACTGATAGTTAATTTACGCACAACAATGGATCGTTTATCGAATGAAACGTCAAAATGATTTCGGCGAGGGTCCTCCGAACAAATTGTCCGCGGCTGAGAGCCGACGAGGATGCTTGACCTCTTTCCAACACTAATTGTCGCGTCATTGCCTTTGATATTCGCGCCAACATATCCCGAAAAACATTTCGGGATTGGAATTATTCATGTTTGCTTTTTTGATCTGTGGTCATAACTCTTGCTGACAGGAATGTATGTTTATATAATGTTTCTTTGCTGGTGTGACAGAATTTTATGTGATTTTATGGCTTTTTGGAGATACTGCTCCTCGAAAGTGACAGTGAATATTATATATGACATTTTTAAAGCGCTTTTAAAAGAAATGTAGTTAATTTTAGGAGCCAGTTTGATAATAATATTTATGTTTATAAAATCTTATTCAATATAAAAGATTACAATCACACACTTGACTACATTCATACGAATTGAAATAGTTTGTATTTTTTCAATATTTCCGTAGGGGATTTTTGAATTTTCCTGTAATAATTAAACTGAAAATGTAATATGTATATACTAGGAGAGTAGAAGTGTGATAGAAGCTTAGTGCCCGCAGTCACGTTGTATGGTAAAGTGTCAGTTGCAGATTGGTAATTATAGACAGCTTCAAATGATCTCATGTGGAGAGGATTATATTTAGATAAGTAACTATGTATAGGTAGTAATAATAGTTCTATGGAGGATTAGAACTAATTTAAACTTTATTGTTTTAAAATTTTATCCTAATGAAAGTTTCTACAATGTTTTTAGTTTTATAGCATTAAAAGCGAGTAAATATTTGAATAATCTAAATTATTTAAGAATATAATTTGTGTAGTTTGTAGTCCAGTGTCCACGATTCGCACCCAGAATTCTTTCTTCGTTTTCCAGTGTTTAAAATGGAAAAGTTGATCTCTTTAGATTTCTTCATAACAACTTTTTATAAGCTTCTACAATTTCTATTTTTATATTATTCGATATGATACACATGGGTTATATAATGCACCTACCATGTACAAAACAACCTTATTCTTCATTACTTCTTTACGCACCTTATCCCCTATCTCCTGCCACTCGCGTTCTGCTTCTTCTTCCTTCTCCTTGTCAACTAGTAAAGTGTACCCACCTTATC
>CAJQZM010031170.1:8521-18870 GCA_907164665.1 Colias nastes | reverse complement strand
ATTTTTATCAACTAATTCCACAATAGTTCTCCAAAAACGACACAATATACCTATTTATATACAAAACAATAAAAATTTTGTTAATCATACATATTAGAAAAATGGCATATTGTAATGATATATTTACTCATTAGAAAAGCTTCTATATACCACACATAACTATAACTACTATCAATCTATCCCTAGGACATCAACAAGGAGGTATACAAGTTCCTGGAAACCGCGGGTGCCAAGTACGGAGTGGGTTTCTGGAAGCCAGGCTCTGGCATCATCCATCAGATCATCCTGGAGAACTACGCCTTCCCCGGTCTGCTTATGATTGGTACCGACTCGCACACACCTAATGGTGGTGGTCTTGGAGGACTGTGTATTGGTTAGTATAATTTTTTAATGTTGTGTTCATTATTATTTTTATTTGATTATGTATGTTAGGTCGGGTAGTGAAAGATCGCTGATAAGCAATAAGGTCCCTTTAATAAATTTCATACAGAACTGATCAGCTGTTTTTGTGTGAAAGAGTAATGAATACACATTGATATATTCTTATAAACACTCGCGTTTATAATATAAGTAGGAGTTGTGTTACAACTACCTGCATTCTTTTGCAAGAAAACTCCTAGGTTATATCAAATCAATCATTTTTTGTCAATTTTAAAATTTCTAAATATTTGTACTTCTAGAAAATTATTTAAAAAAGAGCACACGTGTCAGAAGTGAAACTTTTTCGGGTCAGATCCAGATACCAAAATCGTCGCCTTACTCCATGACGTGACGGTGTTGCCGTGACGCGACCTTAAAATTTTACTCTCAACGCGCCTAAAGAAGTTTCACTTAAAAAATCCAGTAACTGTTAAATGCTTCATAATTGAATATTTATGCAGGTGTGGGTGGTGCTGACGCTGTAGATGTAATGGCCGACATCCCATGGGAGCTGAAGTGCCCTAAGGTTATTGGAGTTAAGCTTACTGGTAAGTCACTTTTTAATTAATTGTCCATGAATATGTCACTTCTAGCAAGTGGAAAGAAATTATTTTGACTAAAATATGTACTATTTATATAGGAAATTTTTATGAGGAAGACGTTTATTTTATTAAATGCCAGCCAGAGGCTTAAAAATAGCACTGGTATGCATTTAAGATTTGTTCTCGCCTCAATTGCACAAATTAGCATTGTATAGTTGAGAGCCCTTACAATCATTAAAGTATTGTTACTTGAAGTCCTGACTTCCATCGTGGCGGAAAAGAAATAAAAAGAAATCTCTTCAAATTATCATTTTCCGCGTATTTCACAATTTCGCTTCAATTTGTTTTCGCTTAATCGAGGAACAACAACTGCTATTAAAAACTAAATTTCCGATTTTCAAAGAAAAAAAAATTGTCAATAAATAGAAAAAAAAATAAGTTGTTCTAATTATGTTCTAAATTCGTTTTGATTTCAAATCGTGAAAGTGAACGTGACATTCTAAATTCAAACAAATAAATATGCAATAACATTCCATTCATAGAACTTTTGCTTGTTGAATCAACATCTTCAAACAAACAAGTTTTTTAGACCTTATTACTATGAAAATAAGGGCCAAGGTAGCATCTAAATTGATTTAATAGAAATTGTAGACGAAAATAAATGCAGTGTTGTGTGGCGAAGTGCCAATTTGTCAATGCTATATGTTTTATGTTTATATTTTTATATCTATAAATTGATCGTGTTTATTATCATACAATGTTAATCACTACATAGTATAAAACAAAGTCGCTTTCTCTGTCCCTATGTCCCTATGTCCCTATGTCCCTTTGTACGCTTAAATCTTTGAAACTACGCAACGGATTTTGATGCGGTTTTTTTTAATAGATAGAGTGATTCAAGAGGAAGGTTTATATGTATAATAACATCCATTAAATAGTGGAGAAGTACTGTTATTTTTGAGGTTTCTAATGTGATGTCGTAAAAAATTACATTTTTTCCGCTTACATTGCAAACGCAGGCTGAACCCTACGAGTTTTATCAAAATAATGTACTAAGTATTATACACATTGAAAAGGTCTACAGAAAAGTCCGCGATGGTATATGTCTATCTCTTATGGATAACCCACAATAAGTTTTTTTTGTCATTTACTTTTTACGACAAATAATGGCTAATTTTCGAAGCGATTTTAACCAATACAGCATTAATCCTTAACCAATTAAATACCTTTAATACATTGTTCCTTTAATATAGATCTATATGGCCCTTTACACCGTATGATTTAAGTGAATATTTTCGAAGATATTACAGATTTAAAAATTGCGGGACGTAGTGTTTGCGGCGGTACCGGCCGGCCTCCCGGCTATATGTATATTTTATACCCGTGCGAAGCCGGAGCGGGCCGCTATGTTTTTATATACAACGTTCACAGTTTTTCTGTAGTGTATTTAGTATCAGCATTGCACCCGTGCGAAGCCGGGGCGGGTCGCTAGTATGAAATAAAACGTTTTTGTATGTAACACACCTAATAAAATTCAGGTATATCTAGTACTTTAGATCGGTAATACTTATTCTATATGTTGTGTACATAATATCTATTATCAAGGATATAATTTATAGAGTATCCCGCTTCTTTTAAATCTGTTTAGCAGTTTCAAGTTATTGAAAAGTCACGTTTGTAATAATACTGAGTTAGATTGAAAAATAAGACTGAAGATATAGAGGTGAATGACCTTTTGTATTTGAAATTTGAATGTTCTTAAAATTCAAGTTGGTCTTGTATGTATCGAAAATTTTTTTTTTTTATAATTGAGTATTCATTGTGACATTATTATCGGTTAATAAAAATGTGTCTATATAATATTTATTAGATTTTCATATGTTGTTAGCTTTATAGTTTATAGTAAAATCCATATCGATATACATATTTATATTTTTTATATTTGTAGACTAGCTGTGCCTCGCGGTTTTACCCGCGTGGCTCCGCTTCTGTTGGTCTGAGCGTGATGGTATATAGCCTATAGCCTTCCAGGATATGAGCTTCCTTACACAGAAATAATTTTTGAAATCGGACTAGTAGCTCCCGAAAATAGCGCATTCAAACAAACAAACAAACTCTTCAGCTTTATAACATTACTAGGTTTCCGCCCGCGGCTTCGCCCGCGCTGTCAAAGAAAAACCCGCATAGTTCCCGTTCCCGTGGGATTTCCGGGATTGCGTCATATTTCCGGGATAAAAAGTAGCCTATGTCCTTTCTCGGGTATCAAAATATCTCCATACCAAATTTCATGAAAATTGGTTCAGTAGTTTAGGCGTGATTGAATAACAGACAGACAGACAGAGTTACTTTCGCATTTATAATATTAGTATGGATTAAGTAGGTATAGATATCATATGAGTTATGACTCATATTTTACACGTTTCCTAGTGAACCTACGACCTCTGATCAATTGATATGCGTTATCCACTGCACTATTATGATGTCTGAGATAATATGATTAATGATTATAGTCGTTTAATGTGTTAATTAACTGTAATAAATTAAGTTGTTAAAATTAATTTTATTAATGAGACATTTGTTATAGAAAATTATTCATACAAAAACTTGTCGTTGTATTTACGATTAGAAAAAAAAGAATTTTCCGTTTTATCGCAGCTCCTAAGCTTAGCAGATATATTATAGGAAATTTATATTAAAATATAGATTTTTCAGTAATTTCTCTTCTATAATCTAGATTTATAACGCAGGCTCAATATAATTAAATCAAATGTGAAATTTTTCATCAACATCCGGTGCGTAGTTTCGGAGATTAGCGCGGACAAACATCCTGACGCAAAATAATTATATCAATAAGATAAAAGTACAATTTCCAAAACGTATTTCAATAGATAGAAATATTATAATTTATTTTAAGGGCTGATTTTTCAATCGTTGGTTAAAACTTATTCTTCGGATAACGTATTAAACTAACATTTCAAAAATGTATTTTAATTGTCCGGATTTGACAGTTTAATGGTGACATTTTAATATTATCGTGTAATACTTTATTGGACAGATAGTTAAGTTTTAACCAAGGATTGAAAAATCGGGCCTAAATTAAATTGTGTCAAATTAAGATTATACAAATGCTTCTCAGGGCCGTCCTATCGACATTTGATCTTTGCGTAGACATTCGACGTAGTGCTGTATATAAATATAAATTATATTTTATTATATACGAGTATTGTAATACGCAGTTCGTTATCAATAGGTACTTACTCGTGCCGTGTGTCAATTGATACATGCATTTATAAATATACTTTAGAAATAGGAATATTTCTTATTCCCGAAATTGATTGGGGATATGTTTTCGGAGCGTTTTTGATGTGAAACTTCTTTAGGCGCGTTGAGAATAAAATTTCAAGGTCGCGTCATGGCAATGCCGTCACGTCATGGAGTAAGGCGATGATTTTGGTGTTTTTGCATCTTTAACTTAATGTCTGTTCAAAATCTCCTTACGGTAAAAAAAAAGACGGGTTGCACTCCGGGAGTGCCGGCAGAAGTGAAAACTTGATTATTAACGTTCAGCATGTTTGATATTTTGGAATGGTATCCGTCTTACGCATGGAATATAAGGGCTAAAAAAAAAAAAATCCGTCTTACGCTTTTTCGATCAGGCCACGCGTGACGCGAGTTTAAGATTTTATACCCAACGCCGCTAAAGAAGTTTTCACTTCAAAAATTGGTAGTTCTATTTATGACTAAAGTCACCTTGATAACCCTAACGTATTTTCAAGATAAGCGCATTTGTATAAAAAATGAGTTAATTGGGTTCATTTACATTGTTGCAAATAGGTACAATAATTTCAAATGAGTCGACCGATAAAACGCATACCTAGTTGATTTTAATAATTAATAGAAACTTAATTTTAATAAAAAAAAAACAAGATTTTAAGAAAATATTTAAAGATATTTATGGCCAATTTTTTACAGACAATTATTTATCGTTGGTCAATTGCAAACTCCCTCAACATTATCATTTTAAATTAATATTATTAACAAAACAATATTATAGAGCAGTGAGATCTTATGCTTTCTATCTATAGATATTTGATAAAAAAATTTATACCCTTAAATTCTATTGACGTTAAATTGAAGCAATAAACATTGACATGATACTACTGCAGTGTACTAAACAAAATTTGTAAAATACTTATCGCTAGAACAAACATTGGAAAAAAGGTGCTCAATGTTTCCGTAGGTTTGCGCAGACGGTTATGTAAAACAAACAACATGATAACAAGGTAATGATATGCGCTATCGTGTGTCCTCTTAATGGACGCAATTGGTTATAAGTGTAGGTTTTATATTAATTGAGAGAAACTTTGAGTTTACCGACTTTAAAGAAGGATAAAGTATATTTTTTTTAATTCATAATTATGTCGTAATTAAATTCTAATTGTACTCGAGAAATTATTTTGTCAATCATTTTATTTCTACAAACTTAAACTTTAATACAACAACAAACTAAAAAAATGATTAGAACTTCCATTATTATATGAACATTCTGAAGTGCAATAGAAAAAAGATTTTTTCATAATTTATAAATATACATATACATAGTTACCTAAGTATAATCCTATATCCGGATAAAATATTATTAATTTACCAAAAAAATCCATTATTTCAAGAAAATGGTTTTTGTCATCATTCTTCATATCTCACATTCGTTTTGTAATCTACAATCTGATAAAAGAATGATTTACATGACGTAAATATTAAGATATTGTACAACAAGCCATTATCATTGTGCAAGCAATATGAAAGAGAAGATACAATTGGGATAAATAATATAAAGCTAAATTTGTATTTATTACAATTATGTGATTTATTAAAATCGCTACAGTCAGTAAATTACATAAACATAATAAATGGGAACATGCGTTTTATTTATTCTTTTAACACCTACATTAGAATTAAAATATTGTTGGAGCTACAGAGTTAATTATTTTCTCACACGCCATATTTAAATCTTATACCCACGGTACACCTTATACTTACATGTTTATATTTTTATAACTATAAAGACTAACAGAAATGAAAGAAAAACTTAAAAAAAGCACTAAACATTGTTAATCATTGCGGAGACTAGTCGAGCGCCTTGCATATAATGATCTAGATAATAGAACCTAAAAATTTATGAAATTAAATTTTAAGATCAATTATTTATCATTATCCAGGCAAACTCTCCGGCTGGACGAGCCCCAAAGACGTGATCCTCAAGGTAGCCGGTATTCTCACAGTCAAGGGTGGTACCGGAGCCATAGTGGAGTACCACGGGCCTGGTGTTGACTCCATCTCATGTACCGGCATGGCCACCATCTGTAACATGGGCGCGGAGATCGGTGCTACAACTAGTGTGAGATTTTTTGACTTTTTTTTTGTGATTTTTTGCAATTTTTTTGGTCTTGAAAGTGAGGTATGGGTAAAGAGAGGGACAATCGACAATGTGGAGTACATAATAGATCTTTCAGAAAAGTTAACATATTCCAAAAAAAAATGAATGTGTAATTATGTAAAAAATAATTTATACAGGGTTACTTGTAAAACACCAGCAACCTCGCAGGACAAGATAGCTAACATCATAAGTAACAACATTTGTTCTACGACCTTTGGCATAACGCAATAAATTATTTTTAAATGATTTTTTAAGCTTTTATTGTACTCTCCTAACATTTGTAAGTCTATGTTCTATTCATTATCGAAAGGACGACGCGACGCCCCCTTCCCCTTCTCGTTCGCTTCTTGTTTACGTAATTTTTGGGATGCGCGTAGAGTTTATAATATTCAAACGGAAAATTAAATGAATATTTATTTTTGTATGAAAATAAAATCTAACAAATTATCAAAAGTCGTAGAACAAATGTTGTTACTTATGATGTTAGCTATCTTGTCCTGCGAGGTTGCTGGTGTTTTACAAGTAACCCTGTATAATTCAACACTCGCACTTGTTCGGCACTGTTATTTTATCTGTTAATACAAATATTTTTGTAAACTGTAAATCTATGAAAAGCTTAGAAATAATGGTTGATATTTTACCAGGTGTTCCCCTACAATTCGCGCATGGAGGCATACCTCAAGTCGACCGGACGCCAGGGAGTCGCCTCAGCTGCCAACTCATACAAACACCTTCTCACACCCGACCCTAAGGCACCTTATGATCAGGTAATTATTCAAATTGCACGACCATGATGCGAAGCATCAGAGAGTGCTTTACGATCGAAATTTAAATATATTAACCCGTGAAGCGTCCTACGCACAGCGGTTGTGCGTAACTCAAATTGTACTGTAGCGTCCTGCGCACAAACGCTGTGCGTAACGCGGCCCGTGACATTGAAGGTCATCAGTAGAGACATACAAGTGAATGTTTCCAGTATAAAAAATATTTCTCTATGCCTTAAACATTTATAATTCGAATCGACACGACTCCGAGACAGGAAATACAGACTAAAACCACAAAATAAAAATAAAAAGTGAACCATTGATTGAGTTGCGTCATCGGCCATAGTTTGTGACTTTTGTCTTGTTCAACGAATATTTGGATTGTGAATTATGCCGAGAGGAATAATTAGATGAGTGATAATTGAGACGTATATTACTGGAAATTTTACGTAGAATACGTTTATGATATTGGTTTTAGGGATATTTGAAGAATACTCAGTGAAAAAGTGTCTCAACTTTTCAGTGCGGAAGACGCAAAATGGCGCTTTTTTTCTTGTTTGTGAATAATGGAGATTTGTTATTATTCATAGTGAAATACGTTGTGTTAAATGTGTGAAAATATAAGTGAATGTATTTGGCAATGGTGTAGTGATATGAAAACGTGAATATGATCATTTGATGACTCAGCATTATCATGTAAGTGTTAGTATGTAAGCAATTAAAATTAAAACAAAAGAAAATCAATTTTTTATAATTTTATAGAGAAAATATATCGTCATGATTACATTTTTATGCTTTAACTAGTTTCTTCCTCTTTCCAAAAATATATCATACATGGCATATAATTATAGAACAATAGGGTAAATAAAATTTTCAAACTCGGTAGTCATAAAAAAGCTAGATTTCGTAAACTACCTCGACATACTTGGGACGCATAACTGCTGTGCGTATGACGCTACACGGGTTAATGGCAGTGGATCTATTTTTTGGGAAAATGTTGGTTAGAAGTTGCTTGCATGCATGTAAGAGAAATGTTCAAATGTCTGTTATAGCGTAGAACTGAACATTCTGCAAACAATACATTTGTAAAAGTGTATGTTTTTTGTAGTTCAATTAAATTAAATTGCATACATCTATTATTTACCTATAGTATATATTAACTTTTTTGAGAATTTCTTGTTTATTGTAACACAAATGGTTCCTATATACAGATTCAAAATGTACTGTCTCATATTATACTAATCAATTCTTTGGCATATTATGATAATATTATATACGTACAGTTACTTACATATTTTGTAAAATTAAATTGTAATACTGAAATGATTTAAAAGAGCAACTATGGAGTTTCTTGTCGATTCTTCTCCATAGATACTGCTTTCCGAATCGGTGGTAAATGTTAAAATATGTATTGACGTTTCAAAAGTGCTTCTCGAAGAAGTCTAATTGAATAAATAAATGTTTGAGTTTGAGTTTGAATTCCAAAACTTGCAGCTGATCGAAATCGACCTATCCACGCTGGAGCCGCACGTGAACGGACCTTTCACCCCCGACCTCGCGAACCCTATCTCCAAATTAGGTGAAGCAGCTAAGAAGAACGACTGGCCCGTGGATATCCGTGTGGGTCTTATTGGATCCTGTACTAACTCCTCGTATGAGGATATGGGCAGGTGCGCCAGTATTGTGAAAGAGGTGAGTTTGGGATAATTAGATAATTCGAACCGGATTCGTGGGAGAAACTTAGATTAAAGTGTTAGTTGTAAATGTGAACATAGAAATGTATCTTTAAATTTGTCGAAATATTAAATAAATGACGCTCGATCAAAGTTAGATTTTCTGTCATAGGCTGTTTTTGTTATTTTTCATACATTTTATGTTTCAATTTTAAAATTAAAAATTATCTTTTTAGTTTTCAATTGCTGAAACTAAAAGTGAAATACGTCAATTTCCATTTTTTTTTTTAATAAAACAAATCATGTTATACAATTGCCACTTCACTGTGAAAGTGATTCAGTGTAATATTCCTAAACGTAATTCAGTTTAAAACTTGATCTAAGTATAACTTTTGCTTTCACTCTCTGTTTTTTTTTTTTAACTATTTTAATAAACATTACTCATTATTATAATAATTTTAACCCCTATCCCCGTATTACAGGCGCTCAGTCACGGACTCAAATCCAAGATCCCGTTCAACGTGACGCCCGGCTCAGAACAAGTGCGCGCTACAATAGAGCGGGATGGTATCGCACAAACCCTCAGGGACTTTGGAGGCACTGTGAGTATAAATGGTATCGCTTATTAAAGTGAAACTTTAGGCGCGTTAAGAATTTCAAGGTCGCGTCATGGCAATATCATCACGTCAAGTAAGTCGACGATTTTGGTATCTTTGAATCTTAGCAAAGAAGTTTCACGTCTGACACGTGTGCTCGGCACACACGCTCTTTTTTTGTTCTTAGCAGGTGGTAGAGGTGGTTTTTGTGCGAAAAAATAATGTATCAGCGCCATCTGTAGGATGAGATTTAGAGTGTTTAAAATACTCATCAGAATTCTCATGTAAAAAAATTAAAAACAAAGTGAAATTAGTATTTTAATGTGACAAATTTTATTGCTCATTTTGATTGATCATTAACTGTCACACTAGAAATTTACTAATGTTACCGTCATTCAATAACAGTTACATTATGCGATAAATACAAACATTAACCATTTTTCTAATATTTTATTCATACATAACAATACACAATCAGGTGCTAGCCAACGCGTGTGGCCCTTGCATCGGCCAATGGGACCGCAAGGACGTCAAGAAAGGCGAGAAGAACACGATAGTGACGTCATACAACCGCAACTTCACCGGCCGCAACGACGCCAACCCGGCGACACACTGCTTCGTCACCAGCCCGGAGCTCGTCACCGCGCTGTCTATTGCCGGTTAGTATATACAGACAGACATATACACGCAGCTACACACAAGAAACTTTACACACGCAGCTACTTAAACACACACAGCTACGCACACGTAACTTCACACACGCAGCTACGCACACGCAGTTACGCACAAGAAACTTCACACACGCAGCTAACTAAACACACACAGCTACGCACACGTAACTTCACACACGCAGCTACGCACACGCAGTTACGCACAAGAAACTTCACACACGCAGCTAACTAAACACACACAGCTAC
>CAJQZM010031168.1:9906-35525 GCA_907164665.1 Colias nastes | reverse complement strand
CGCGAAGACCGACATCCGCGCGTACGGAGTCGCGGGCGGAAGCTAGTTTCAAATATATTATACGTGCAGAAAAACGCATTTGAGAATGAAAAGATCGATTTTCACCAAGCGATCCTTTTAAAATTTACGTTTTCGAGTTGTTATCGTATTTCAGTATATAACTAGATACATACTGTATCAATTACGTTATTACGCAATGAAATTTTGGTCAAAATAGCAACATTCCAACTTTAAATCAGACATAATTTTCCAGTTCACGGTAAGCCGTCTGGCTTGGAGTTCATCTAATTATAACTTTTATTGTATCTCCTAGTTTTTATTTCATTTATTTATGAGTAAACTAGCAGACCTGTGATCGAAGAATACCAAGAAATATATCATTTTAATATTTATTATTGTTCATTTTTGCTAAACAGCTTCAATTATTATTATTGATTCAGTTTGTCATATATTAAGATTGTTTCTTTCTCTTAAATACGCTTCTAATGTTCGATAATAATTAGTAAAGAAAGAAAAAACGACGTGTGGCACTCGGGGACTGCCGCGGTAAAGCTATTGCATAGCATGCCTTCAAGCCACACTTCCGTGCCCGTCGGAGTGGGGAGCGTGAGGTTTTTTCGTTACGGAATTTCTCGATTCGGTCCCCGCGCTCAAGGCCCGCGATAGAAGCTATGCAATAGCTTAAAAATCACAAACGATAAATATCTAGTAGGTAATACAATTATTCATAGTAATTTATTTTCTTACATAAAATACGTTCGTTAAAAAATACACATTATTCGTAAAGATAGAAACAAGCACACAATATAAACAGCAATACACATACTTTAAAAGGAAGTAATCACGAATCACGATTACTAGGAGCTCAGAAATTTGGGGTTATTCCACGTCGCTGCTCAGTATAATTATTGTACTTGTGTTCGCGACGTTTCATATCTATTAATCTACGTACAAATTAATTGCTTATGACAATCTCTAGTATTACTATAAGTACCTATTGTGATATTGCTGATATACAATATTAGTTACGTATTGTAGGTTGTCAAATTAATTAGTTTTGATTTGTAATGTTAAAATATCATGTGCGTTTAGATTGTTTAGTTTCAAAGGTATGTTTATATGTAGGTTTAATCTTTTGATCGACTGAACTGATTTTGAGAAATTGTACTACTAGGTAAATCATAGTATAAATATAGAGAAAAATAGTTCATTATTATGTTAAAAACAACCAAAGCTAATTCGATCTACTCATCATATACTTATTCCATCGAAAAAAAATCATATCTAGTTTGTTTCATCTCCTTTTCCAAAATCATGAGATATTGACCTAGACAGCTTTCCCGTTCACAAACGAAACCTATTTCCATATTATTAACGTGTTTTTTGAATTATTGATACAGAAATAGCATACCATTATTACCTTACCACGCATACCACCCACTTAAGCACTTAATTAAAGTGTTCGAGACCAACAGAATATTTTTAATGCCCTAGAGTGAAACGGTTACAAAGCCTATCTCGATAGAATTTACGTAGACCTTTTACCATTTCAATTGTTTTGCCTCATCGTTGATTTGCGAACTGTAATTAAAATCTTGCTTCAAGCTCTTTAGGAAAACTGAGAAAAATATTCGCGTTTGATGAAAATTGGTTGAAGAGAAAAGAACTAGACTCAGTAAAGTTTTAACTATAGTGGTTAAATTTGTGTTTTTTTTTTTTGTTATTTGTTATTATTTTCATGATACCTAGTAGAAAATTGTGTAGGTATTTGTGTGTAGAATACATGAAATGAGTTCTAGAGAAAATCTATTATTACATAATTCTTGCGAAATCTTTCAAGTCTAATGTTAAACTTAGAAATCGATTTTACAGGGAAATGATCTGTTTTAAAATTTGTCTTATTTTTCTGTTATACGTACCTACCTATAAAATTAATTTATTATTGTTTGAAACCTTATTTGAAACGATATCTAATTTCAAATAGATTTTATATAATTATGTAAATAGTTAATAATAATTAACAGAAGACGGAAATGCGGTAGATGGAAAAGCAAAAAGAGAGACCCTCGCCAGTTTCAGTATTTATATATTTTAATTTTCCCTGCTCAAATTCTCAACTCTTCACTGAAAAAACGTAAATTAAAAACGTAATGAAAACACAAATTAGAAATTTCTATCAACGTTATTAAACACGTAAAGTGACGAACAGCGAGGAACATTATAAATTTCCCCGTCTCGTCGCAATTTAGAACTTTTAAGGGTTCTTGTTCATAATAATTTTCCATTTTTGCACAATACACGACTGCGAAGATTGCGTGATTATTTCACAAAGGGAACCTTTGGGGCGCTTTTTCTCTTGAAATCAATCGCTTGACTGGACTTTGCGAGTTGTTTTTCAAAATATTATAATATGAGTAAAAATCTACATCTACATAAAATGTTGGGATAGATTATAATAATACGTTGTGTGAGTGAAGTAGAATTTACTTTACGATGTAGATAACTAGGTTAGTTACCTATGTAATTTCGGCGTTTATGTTTATCAATTGGATGATTTATTGATGAAAATAATTATAAAACTTATAATTTATTAAAAACTATACAAAAACTTATAAAATACTATTTAAATATATTGTTATTAGCAATCATAACATCAAGCATCAAGAAATCATACATTATTTTTGTAACAATAAATTATATTCTTCTTCTTTTTTTTTTAAGTAAGTAGATATTTTTTGCATACCTGTATGCAAAAAATATATCTCATGTATGTAGGACGTGGGTGAATAACTATTAATAACTGTAATATAAAATAATAAGTACCTCATATTACTGTAATACCAAATTACAAAACTACTCTATCCACACGTCGCGGTCGTCCTAGTTGTAGAAACGAATAGACGTTAAATTACAATACAATATTTTCTACTGTACTCAAAAAAATCACTTGTTTTGCTCGTAATATTCCGGAGTATTTATCAATATAAACAACAAAATAACCGACAAAAGTAATAACCACTTTCAGAAGTACGTAAAAGTCAACAACCTCGAACAACATAACTAGAAAACCTAAATAGTCTAGACTCTAGAGAGTTCTGGAAAAGTCTAGGCTTAGATTATTTTATTTATTGCTGATTCATTATCCCAGAATTCCTTTGGCCTCAATATTAGGGTTCCCTTTGAATAATCTTGTGTAATATTTCAGTCCGGTTGCTACGGGCAAACTGTTTGATGATTCTTCAAGATTTTAGTAATATATTTTGTTGAATTAGATAATGTTCTCTATCATTTCTAGTTAAGAATTAAGTTTTATGTAATGTATTTAGTTCTTGGTTTATTGTATTTTGGTAAATAGAGTTAAATATTATTGTGCTATAACGTCTACTCGTTTCTACAACTAGGACGATGTGTGGTAGTCCTATTATACAGTCTAATTACATACTAGCTGCTCACCGCGGTTTTACCCACAGTGCTCTGCTCCTGTTGGTCTTAGCGAGATGATATATAAGTCTTTCTCGATAAATGGGCTATTTAACACCGAAAGAATTTTTCAAATCGGACCAGTAGTTCTCGAGATTGCGTCTTTCCAAACTATACATAGCCAGAACGCAACCATAGGAAACTGCTCGTGTATATATTGTAATGCTGTTTTTAAGTCTGTGATTACAATATATACACGCATTTTGCGTACTGATCGCGTATACTTTGTAACGCGGATGCTTGCGTCTTCGTTCCAAACTATACACTATCAGTACGCAAATATACTACACCACTTACACTTGAACGAAATAATAAATATACAGGTAATCATAGATTTGTACAGCTATATCTATCTACTTTTATTCTCCTTGATTATTATTGATTCAGTAAAATATGGAATAAAAATATTATTATGTAAGCTTAGGCAAATAAATAGGTAACAGATAAGGGGTAACAGATAATGTGGGTTAGGTTAGGTTCGTGTTTTTTTTAACTACACAAAAATAGGAGCCCCGCAAAGCGGGGCTCCGTCGCCTCGCAACCGTCTTCTTCTGGACTTATTAGATTTTTACTTTTAGCACTATTGTCAATTGTAAGTAAGTCGTGTAGTATAGTCGGGAACGAAGACGCAAGCATCCACGATACAAACTATACACTATCAGTACGCAACATTCGTGTATGCATTGTAATAATAGATTTAAAAACAGCAATACAATAATATAAACGCGAGCAATGGAAAAACGCCGCGCTTACTCCGAAACATACACGATTAGTCCGTATGCGTACTGGCGCTGTATGTTTTGGAACGCTATTCTTACTTACTTCACTACAAAGTATACGCGAGTATTTGCGTACTACTGTTGTATAGATTGGAAGAACTTTGTAAAAAAGTTATTTCCAAACTATACGTGATTAGTTTCACACCGTTGCGTGCTGGCCTTGTATAGTTTGGAAATACGCCTCGAGATTAGCGCGTTAAAACAAACAAACATATATACAGTATATATTATACTATAAAACTATGATATAAGATATAATTTTTAACAAGTTTGAATGGGCGATACACCTCGTCTCACTCAGATATCATTGAAGATGTCAAGTCGTCCGCCATTTTAAATGTCAACGAAGTCACTTCTTTTCAATGAGAGATTATTTTTTTTCAAGATTATAACGACGGCTGTGAGTGGTAGGTTTACTATTATAGCTCTGCCTGAAGGCTGGGAGTTATATTTATTTCTTTTTTATTACCTTTTAAGTAAGAAAGTAATTCACGTGACTGCGGGGGCTTCTGAAAATCAGAAAAACAGCTGGAGATAATATAATAAATGGTTAGTAATATATACAAATTAGAAAAGACACGCCAACGTAACAACGTGAGTGTGAAACTAGTTTGAACCACTTACGTGTGACTACTGTAATCAGTCAGGCCTACGTATATACATAGATATATTTTACTTATATGCTTTTCCTATTTTAAACGCACCTATCGCGGATGGTTTGTTAAAAAAATTTAAGTTTATTTCACGAAAAAATTATTTCACGCGTGCTGTAACTAAAAAATATGCTGTATAATAGTATGCTGAGTATCTCTATCTTTGCATCATTGTGTTTTTATATTTCATAAATTTTAGTTACTTATTACTTTTTGAGTTTATGGAGTTGTATTTCTTTTCCGAACCCTCTTCGAAATTCGATAGCTGAAGTGGGTGACCTATTTTAACAAGGTTGTAACTTGGAAAAGGTAAAGCAAAGACGTATGTACGAATCTCGAGTATCAAACATTTTTATCCTCGATTTAAATATATCCTGATATAGTACCTATAGATTCACAATATACATAAAATGAAATGCTGAAATATATAAGAAATATTTTATATGGAAATATTTAAACGACCTATGTTAAGTGTGGTTTAGTTTTGGATAACAATGTGACTACATAATATAAACCGTATTGAGAGAGACTTTATATATTTCCAGGATATCTATCCTTAAACCTAATACCGATCAAACTGTTCCGGAGCTTTCGCGTTATATACCAATAAACATTTCTACACAGCACATCCAAACAAAATACGGCTTTATAATATTACCAGAATAGTATAATTTACAAAAACATAAGCTATTAAACCTCCTCCTCAAGATGCATATCATAATCTCGTATGTTGACAAGAATAAACTTTTAATTAGTAAGTCTAACTTGACGCATACTTAAAGATCGTACGAGTAACTTAATCTAAGTTCTCAAGAATAAACTACACAGTTTCATACATATCTACATATACTAGCTGTGCCCCGCGGTTTCACCCGCATTGCTCCGCTCCTGTTGGTCTTAGCGTGATGATATATAGCCTTCCTCTATAAATGGGCTATCTAACACCGAAAGAATTTTTCAAATCGGACCGGTAGTTCCTGAGATTAGCGCGTTCAAACAAACAAACAAACAAACAAATTCATCTTCCACATCAACTTCAGCTTTATAATATTAGTATAGATAAAACGGAATCGCTTCATATATTAAAATCTACGATACATTCTATCCTTGAGGACAGATTGGAAATTTCTCGAAGAATATCGTGCAATCTCTTGCATTTTCAATCTTTAAGCTTTGCAAAGTTATCACAATATCTTAGATCTTTACGAGAATTTTGCATTTTTCTTGCTCTTTTAAATATGCAAACTGTATAGCAATTTAAGTGACTGTTTGTACGTATTTTTTGATAATTTACAATAATAAGCGCATAGTATACTTTCATATACTTCTCCAAAACAGCTAAACTGAATTTAGAAAGTATTTTCTCGCAGATAGCTAGCTGATGTTATAACGAATACTATTTTTTAACAACTGCAAGGATCTCATTTAATTTTTTTTTTCCATCTTCATTATATAACGAAAATAAACGGTAAGTCTGATGAGTCGTATAAATAAATCCAAATTTAAATACGTTAAAACAAGCTAATTCCTGGACAAACAAGACAATAATAGTGCGTAATATAAACTCTACATAATAATGAAATTATGCGAAATATTCTATGCGAATTCCAGTCATTTCGCACGCTAATCTGTGGTTATTAAGGGCAAGCTCCCTAAATTTTATGTGAATTTGCATTAATATTCTGAAACAGTCACACATACAATCAAAATGGAAATTTAGTATATGATTTATTGGGTCTTTTTCTTTCGATGTACAAGACAGAAACATAATTGTAACATTTTCGCTCGATTCATTTTTTATTCAAAAATGATGCCTTTTTTAAGGATTATTACATTTTTTTTAAGATTTACTTGGACTTTATGTCTAAAATAAATGTGAACAGTAAGAAAATAGTGTTTACTATTGAATCCCAAGATATTTTTTCTCTAGATCAATTATTACTTTAGTTATAAACGAAATAAGAATTGAGACTTACTTTTCGAGCTCGAACGCGATCAAAGAGCGCACGCGATATTCAACTTTATTACGGCTGTTTTAGCGTCTAGTACCGTAACCGGTCTCTCAGTGCCAGAAATGAGAAAGGGAGCCTCCTCTTAACACAGTCTTATGTTATGGTATTTTGAAGTTGAGTAACCGCAGTTTTGAGGACGTCCCAAGTCCCCGCTAAGTCCCGGGAATTAGTAAAGCTACCCAATAAACTATTTATGATATAGGTAAATACCAATAATATATATGTATATAGTGTAAGTTAGTTTAAAAATATGTTTTATGATTTTTGTGTCACCGGTTCTTTCCTTTTTTACATTTTTAAAAGAACCTTAATATATAGGTACCTTTTTTATTCACAATGACTGTGAATGACACTTAACCCTAACTATAAAATATAACAAGTTACTCAAATATTGAGATATGCATACATTTTAAACATTTTTTGTACAACTCTACATAAAAAAAGTTGTAAGTATGTACGTACCCGAGTACGCTAGCACTTAACATGAAAGTCGTCATAAAAACGTCTTAAAGCAAAGAAAACGGCTAAGTGAAGATTTTTACAAAATAAGGCTTTGAAATAACCTTAATTTGAACGTTTCAAGCGAACACGAAACTCCTTCAGAGAAAAAGATATAACTTGGGACTGGAGTGTGCATTCCTTGACAAGACGGGGATAGGGTTGAGATAACTGTTTTATATAGATAATTTAAATTATAATTGCGTAATTATTTCTGAATAAATATAAATAATGTCCATGCTTTAATAAAGTACCTGCAACACATTAACAATGGTAAGTATTATTAAAGGCCAAGGTTTTTAAGAGTCAGGCGATTCATACAAAAAGAGATAGATAGCATTTTATTGCACAGTGCACACATAATTAACAAATAAACAAACAGTATACAAGACAATTACAAATGGCCTTATCTCTAACAATCTCTATATAATAAAATTTCAAAATATGCATACAGAGAAAGATAAGATTCATATTATAATTATTTTCGTACCTACGCTATGTTTTATACATATAAACGTTTATGAAAGATACTGAAAATTTCTAACTATGCTTACAGAAATAAGTTTTTCAAGCTATATAACTTAAAGTTGCTGTTTTGTAAAAAGTTTTATCAAGAAAAATTCAACTTAATATAATAATCTGACAAGTGACAACCCTAACAGCGTAGCGTATGACGCGCATTTCTAACTTATTTTTTAAAAGAAACTACAATTTTAATGAGAGTCTCTTACAACGGCTTTCAGCATTTTAATAAGACTATCTATTTACTAAAGAAAGATTAAAATGACATTTCTTAATTATGTTGCATTTTAAAATATATAAGTATTAAGTAGGTATATGTTCTTAAGGACTTTTGTTTTTCCATTTACCTATAAGCATTAAATTATTATCTTTTTTTTTTAGAATAATCCTATTAATATTTTAAATGCGATGGTTTGCGAGTCCGCAATAATACTACTGAACCGATTACAATGAAATTTGGTATGTAGGTAGCTGAAGAATAAGACAGGCTGCTTTTTATCGCGGAAATCTCAGGGACGGGAACTATGCGGGTTTTTCTATGAAAATGCAGGCGAAGCCGCGGGCGGAAATCTAGTAATTTTCTACGAATGACAATTCGTGTGTACATTTCACACAACATCTTAATGTTTAAAATAGAAATTTGACAAAAAACACTGGAAATTCATTCTTCAAACCAAAAAGATCTTTGATCAGATAAAAGTAAAACTTTATCGTTAAAATGAAGCTGTTCGCAAGCGTTCATTAAACCATATTCGTGCTGCCAACTGCCGATCATCTAATGGCCAAGAAACACTTTATTGCCAACTTCAAAATAATTGACATAAAATCTTTGACTGAGGAATAACAAAAATGTCTATGAAAAATACAAAAGGCTGAAGCTTGTCACCAATTCCTACTATTTCGTTAAACGTGTAGGTACGTCATACTTAGACGTCATAATATACAAAAGTTATGTTAAATCCCGGAAAAGAGGAGAGCTTACGTCTATCATATGGCCATCATTTTAAATTCATGCCTGTTTGTCTTATAATATAAGGCAAGAAGATTATTGTATAGCCAATAATGCTTGTAGCCAGTAAACTCAAAAAAAGTAAACAGTAACAAAACCATATTCCTAGTACCATGTACATCACGTTTTATACAGATTCAAAGCATAATTCCTAACCCTCTATAGAAATATAGAACCAAATACAAGCGAGGTCAGCTTAGTTTCAAATACACAAATACCTTTTATACTGCGTTCACAATATGCTGGATGCAAGTGGAACGCCAAGTATTCTTTCACAACATTTAATACAAAGAATAAACAGAACTCTCTATTAACAATTCATTCGATTTGTTCTTTTGTTTGTATGCTATGGTGTAAATATTCCGAGCTTGTTGTTTGCAATTATCTTACCAAGTTTGTATTAGGCTTTTAGCTATTTGTCAATCGAATAATCGGGTTAATGTAAATTCTGCCTTTGAACTGATGCTCTGACTGCTCTCAAAAATATTATTTTTTTCAATTCGTAAGTCATTTTAATTTTTAAGATACACTAGCTTTAAGATGCTGGGTTCGTCCGTCTTGTCTAAAACTTGAGAAATTAAACCTTCTCTCTAGGGTTACTCTACCTATTAAACGGCATATAAACGGCATTTAAAGATCTAAGCATACATAGAGGGATAGACAGACAGCGGAAAGCGATTTTGCTTTATTCTATGTAGACATACATAGGTAGTTTCATGGTCCAATCGCATTGACATGCTTCTTTGTCTTTGAAATGAAATCCTTTGCTAATGATCACTCGTTAGAATGTGGGGTGGAAGCTTCATTATTATGTCATCACATTATTGGAAAAGTTTGTTAAATTGGAAAATATTAGAAAGGACAGTTTTGTAGGAACCATTGCTGTGTTTTTATAGAAATATGAACGTGGGAATTGAAGTATTTAACCAGATATAATATGTGGGTAATGGGTAATACCTCATGTATAGTCGTGCCAGTACAAATGATAAGAAATTCAAATAGTGATCAACCTTCATAGCTTTTAGCAAGTATTTCATAATATCTTTGTCAAAGAAACGAAAGAATGAAATTTAATTCCTAATGATCCCGAATACTTTGTTTCTTCCGCGAATAATGTTCTTGTAGTAAGTACCTAGTAGTTAGTTTGTTTAAACAATTTAATCATAAAATATAATTCTACACAAAGTAGCAGACAAACAGGGATATTGTCGTGTGCCAGATAAAAATATGACTGATTGAATATTCGTTATCAGCATCACAGTGTTATCACTAACGTCAGATACGAGATAAGAGTAAAAACCTTTGATTCGGAATGTAATGTTTGTTTGTGTTGAATGCCCTTCTGAATTTGGAACATGATGGTTTGTAGATGAAGACTAGCAAAGTGAGAAAGAGACATTATAATAAATTAAGGATATAAATGTATTATTATATTAATGACAGTTATATTTTTAAAATAAATTTTAATTGCATATTTGTATTTGAAATAGAAAAACCACCACCCATTATGATAACTCTCCCACCTGAAGAAAGTCTTTCTTGAGATATCATAAATTTTGGTAACAAAATAAATTATTGTACGGTTTATAAGCGAGCACAGACTGGTGCTAATAGTCATAGATCTCGAAGCATGATTAAAAGTTATATCTATATTATTATCGACATTTTAAATGACTGACCTTTCTCAATATACGATAACTATTTACATCACATAATATGATAATTAAAATCGTACTATCAATATTCCAAGTTTACGTAACAATTGCTTGGAAATATTTTCCCCATGAGATGTTCAATAAACATACAAATGAAGCGAAATGGAACTCATTCATAATATAGCGTGCTTCTAATAATAAAATGTTTTATATTTTACGAGAGCTCGAGCGGTGTCACGCTATGTCACTAGGGTTGATGTGGGTCAATATTCTCTATACGTTTTTATTAATGCACAACCCTATGGGGTGGATACACTTTCTATGGAAACGGAAAGTTTTTATTACTTTTACTTGGTATACTTTGCTGCTGCAAGCGTTGTTGCATGTTATGTGTCCTCTATCATAAATTAATTATGTTTAAACTGACAATATGTGGTCCAACTTCCAAAAAAAAGAGCTGTGAAATTTCAATTTATAGTAATTTTATTTATCTTTACTTAATATTATAAAGCTGAAGAGTTTGTTTGTTTGAACGCGCTGATCTCAAGAACTACTGGTCCGATTTGAAAAATTCTTTCGGTGTTGGATAGCCCATTTATCGAGGAAGGCTATAGGCTATATATATCATCACGCTAAGACCAACAGAAGCGGACACGCGGGTGAAACCGCGGAGCGTAGCTAGTGTAAAATATACACTAGCATCTACATCACACTAGTAAATTAAATTTATTGATAACGTGATTATATTGATTAAATTTGAGTTTTAAATTACACAAGTCGTGGTTATTACGTACCTATGTGCTTGAGATTTTTCCGACTCACTACAAGATATTTTAGCGATGCTGGAGGCAAATCATTAGTATAACAATCTGGAAAATTCTACGAATACCTTATCAAAGCATTGACATTATCAGTATGCAATTCGTTTATCAATGATTTTCACGTGGTATGATAGATATACAATAAAAAACTGATCTTGAAGTGTATTATAATTATTTTATAAAGTACTCCTGATTATTGGCTCAAATTTGTGTTGTATAAAATCTTTTTGTGAATGAATCAATTATAGTAGAGCCATTTTATAGGTAATATTAGTATAGATACACATTTAAGAAACAAAATTAAACACCTCGTATTGCAACCCGTAAAAAAAACCTCAATCAAACCCACATCATCTCAATTACTGAAGCTCAGTGGAGTGCGTCCTTTGTTTCACGTTTCTATGAACTTCAAAAGAAACGTTCAACTATTTTTTAACATTTGACATTATGATTACGGTGTGAACTTTTGCTGTGAAACTGTAACGAGATTTAACGAGAATTTTTAAAATTTCTCCATGTTATGCATATGGATTGTAGTTGTGAATCATGTTTTTTCGTATGTGTGGTGATGGGTTTTCGGGATGGGATCTGATAAATTTATCTACAAGTTTTGAAAACTGTTATAAAGTAATAACATTATAATTATAATAAAAAAATGCAAATTTTTCTCTGTGTTTTTAACTAGAGCTTTCAAATTTTTACATGACTTTTAATAGTTAATAAAAAGATAATAACTTCTGACTAAAAACATAAAATACAAAGTTTTATTAATGGCTTACTTAAAGCTAAGGTAACTCTTTGAAAGCTGTATATTACGATCAAGTCATATTTTAAAGCTGGATTATTTCTCCTATAAGTTTTCACTTGCAAAGCTTCTATTCAATTTGATATTTAATAACGATTTAAGCATAGGTTTATCAATTATTATAAGCTGTATAATAAACAGAATTAGTTCAGAAACTTTGCCTCTATATAAAAGCCGATATTTATTAAATAAAGTTTGACCTGAGTATTCATATGACCTGATTGATGTAATATTGTAAAAAACTTCGTGAATTATGTGTATAAGTTATCTAATATATAAGTTTGACGCTCGTTTTACTCAGTCAAAGTTAATAAATGCAGAAACGTGAATTATGGCAAAAATATATAAACGAAATTTTGATTGATTAAAGCTTACGTAGTTTCTATTAAAAGACTATGAAATACTAATTATTATATTTTGATTAATAATAAAAATGTTTGCTTTGAGCTGAAAATGTTATTAATTTCACTTTTGAAAGAATTTCAAAACAGTTTTCGTTTAACAATACTGCTACTAAAATCTATTCGCTTAAAGAGACTTAAGAGCTCTAAAACTTTTAAAATAGTATTTTTCAAAGGTATCTTTCATACTATCTGTACAGTGTTCGGAACCGTACAATAATTATTGTACAAACACGATAATTTTGTGCCTACGTACGATGTACGATAGCATAGTATTATCGTGCGATAATTTCTATCATGCAAAATTCGAGAATTTATATTATTTCACCCATACAAATATGAAATTTTGACGTGTTTCATATCGAACTTTCATGGGAACAGTGAAATTTTGTCAGATTGAATTTTAAACTTGGCGCGTTTATTGAACATAAAGTGGAAATGAAATGGAATCTATAGTCTGTACCACGCGTAAAACCAAAGAGTACATGACATAATGAATAGTAGGGCACGTAAAACGTTTGGGTTTCTGTCAGTGTCCCGTTGATTTGACAGCGGTAGTTAAACAAAGATTAACTATAGGGACTTGCATACTTAACAATATTACAATTTATATGATTTATTGACTTAAAATTCACTTTATTCAAAAAAGTACGATAATTTCGAACCATAAACGCCTAATAAACGATAATTTTACGCCCCTGGTACGATAATCAGCTCACTTCAGGTTGCTAACACTGTATCTGTATAGGGACGAACCTTCACAATTAAAAGTTGATAACGTAAGGTAACCAGAATCAAATTATATGTATGTACAAAAATTCAGTAGAAAAATGCTACGCAATGAAATTCTCGTCAAATCATAGTCAAAACGCCAAAGCGGTAACCCCAAAAAATAAAAGGGAACTGCTTTTACGAAATTAATCAAACTTTTGACATTCTGATAAGGGATCATGACAGGTCGAGTTATTAGAAAACAGTCGCGATACAAAATCACATTTTCTTTATGAAAATTGTAGTTTTATCTAAGTCTTTCTTAATATTATTTGTTATTTATATTGGAACTATACGAAAAGGCAAGCAAGGGAAGTATTAATCTGTCTGTTACATTTTTACGTGAAATAACTTTTTGATATGACTTCAAAAGACAATGTTAATTAAGTTATTATTGGTTGAAATAACATGAATTTTCACTTCTAATAATTAAATGTTAATAATTAAAAGATTAGACAAAACCATATAATAATCTAAAAACAAACAATGTTGTATATTCGTATAGTCTGGGCTAGTACACGTGTAGTTTCTGAATAATTTCAGCTCTAGATAATACAGAAACACCTAGCAATAAATAAGCTAGTGGCTATATTGGGAACAATCGACATTTTATGTAGGTACGTATCTTTTACATAATATCTTGTATCATTGTTTATCAAATAAAACATATATACCTATCTATTTTTCCCAAGATAATTTGACAATAGTTTATCTGACTTTCACATACATAATAACAAGTTAAAAACACCTACGATTTTATTTACGCCTAACTCACTATCTCACGTATCTACATGATAATAACTTAAAACAAATCTGCAATTTTTTTCGCCATAGGCATAGAATATAATATGTAACGCGACCCATGGGACTCAATTCTAACTTCAAATAAATCTTTCTTACTTATTTACGACATATCACATAACAATTATTTTCTTACGACTCTGATCTTAACAACAATATCTAATAACCAATATTCTCTTATTACTCTCCCTCTAATTATAAGCCTAAAGGGCTTCAATTGTTATTGACGTGATTTCACTGTGACCTCGCACATTCGCACTGTTTTCTGAATTAGGTCACGTACACATTTATGAGACACACCCACAGGAAAGCGTTCAGGTTGTGTGTGTTAAGCTTTATTGTTACGGATCATTTGTGTGATTTAAAGCTCGTAATTTAATAGTATAAAAAATGTCACTTCCCGATGTCAGTCTGAACGGATTTTAATGTGTTGATAGAGTGATCCAAAACAGAGTTAAAGCATTATTTTGACTCTTAAGTATTTAAAATATTTGGAAACTAGAACATTAGAATAAAAAGTTATATTAGTAACGAATGTTCTTGTTAAGCACCCAAAAATATCCTGGAGATCATTTATTGCATCCTTCGCGGAGTCAATTACAATTATAACACCCTATATTGAACTAGCTTTCCGCCCGTGGATTCGCCCGCATTTTCAAAGAAAAACTCGCATAGTTCCCGTTCCCGTGGGATTTCCGGGATAAAACCTATCCTATGTGTTAATCCAAGTTACCTTCTATATGTGTGCTAAATTTCATTGTAATCGGTTCAGTAGTATTTGCGTGAAAGAGTAAAAACACACACGCACATCCATCCTCACAAACTTTCGCATTTATAATATTAGTAGCTCTGCCTATAGCTCCACATCGACCTACACAATTAGCATGAACCAGTAGCTGAACCGAGTTCAAATCCCGGCCACAATGGATCTTAGATTGTTCCTCAAAAGCCTCTCACCATTGTCTGAGGTATCGCACATTTCGAGTATTTCAAGTCTTTGAAACTGAACAGTCACTTCAGCCGAGCGGATACTTGATGGTATTTTTAGTTCTCAGCGATTTTTTATTTTTCGACAATTTTTCAAGTTGGTGGCTGATGGGCATTTTTGAGGAGGTATTATGGTTAATTTATTCGTTAAGCTTATGTAAAATAATGTAGGTATATGGAGAATATTGTGTCATTGTGTTTATAAATTATGAAATTATTGCACAAGATTTCAAATAAGTTTGCATATAGGCTATCACGTGGTGGAATAGGTTTAACTTCAAGCAGGTTAATGTAATTTAGCCATGAAAGAAATACTTAAGATTTCCATATAAATAACTAGACTGCAGGTAGTTACGTATATATTGAAAGAAATTTCAATGATATTAAATTAGAGATCGTTTATAGAACTCGTCAACACATCACAAAACCTTTTGCTACCCGACAAACGAAGATAACGATTTGCTGAGTTTGGGATACCTTAGTTTCACTTACTTAAGATATTCGAGGATACCATTACACAGAATAGTACCTATGTCTATACTAATATTATAAAGCTGAAGAGTTTTTTTTTTGTTTGAACGCGTTAATCTCAGGAATTACTGGCCGGATTTGAAATTTTTTGCGGTGTTAGATAGCCCATTTATCGAGGAAGGCTATATAATATCACCATAACACCAACAGGAGCGGAGCAACGCGGGTAAAACCGCGGGGCACAGCTAGTTTATTATCTGTGATAATACATTAACATAGTAATGTCATAGTGGTAATATTATCGTTTAGAATTCATTTGATCGTCTTTATGATACGATTTCAATAGGTAAGTTTAATGCTCAGGAATTTCATTTTTTCTTTATTTCTAAATAGGTTTCTGGAAAAGAAATAGGTAATTAATTTTAATTTTCGTCATCATATCACTTTGTATTTAGGTATAATGCCATCGGTGTAAAACTTTTTTTTTGCTAGAAAATTGCGAGCGTATTACTTATAATTATTAATGTTTACAAACATTTTATAGCAAGGATAAAATTTCATACAATATTTTCTTGTTATTGTTTATATAAATATACCGGAACAGGTTAATTAATTGATTTATAAATAGGTATTTTGCTTCTTGCTAATTGCAATGTTTATAAATATAAAAGTACTTGCATTTAAACATACTTAATTAACAGGTGTTTTAATCTGGCTTCTTTCTAGTTTGAAATAACGGAAGAAATAACGTTTAATTTTATCAAAGTTAAATTATTATCTATAAATACATAATAAACGTAGGTATAGGATATTGAACTATGTACTTGATAAAATATTATCAATCTATACTAATATTATAATGCTGAAAAGTTTGTTTGTTTGATTGCTTGAATGCGTTAATCTTAGGAACTACTGGTCCGATATGAAAATTTTTTTCTGTGATAGATAACCCATTTATTGACAAAAGGCTAAAAGCTATTTATCATCACACTAAAACCATAAGAAGCAGAGCAGTGTGGGTAAAACCGCGGGGCACAGCTTGTTTAATTGATAAATCTCTAGAAGTTAGTAGGTACTTAATAGGTACTGTTTATAGGTTTTAAGATGCCTACAAATCTTTTCCAATATTTTATTTTGTTACAAAAATAAAAAAAATGTATTCACCAATGCATTTAAATACGTGATTTTGATCACGTTTCAATTAAAGCCGTGCACTCGTTAAAAGTTGATTGCGACGAGGAAAATAAAGCTTAATTTGTATTAAAATCAATTATAAAATGAATTTAACAGTAGACAATATTAATTATTATTAGTTTAAAAAGTATAGGTTATTAATCAGTTATCATTAGTCAATTCAATAATAACTCAATTACAATATTTCAGTAAAATTTAAATATATCTATACCTATACAGGGTGTCCCACTGTTGGTATACTAAGCTCAAAGGAGGTTATAGTTTTGCATACGCTGAGTACGTAAAAAATACGTATAAAATTCCAGACGCATTTTTTTTTCAGATAGATGAATTCTTAAAACTCTATGTGTACACCCATCACAAGCAACCCGCCCAACTTTGCCACCAGTACGTGAGCTATCATTTAAGATTATGTTTTCATAGACAAAATGCTCACATTAGAGAAGCGGTATATGCCGGCTGCGCGAAGCTAGAGAAGAAAACATGGATTTTCAGGAAAAATTTAGCAAAAAATTTTTGACGTAATTTTGTTGTTTAAGTATTTTTTACGTGTTCAGTGTATGCAAAACTACAAGTCCCTTCGCGCTTAGTATACCAATAGTGGGACACCCTGTATATAAAAATGAAACCCGTTTCGCGTTGTCACGGCATCACGTGTGAACGGCTGAACCGATTTCGATAATTATTTTTTTAAAATGTTTGTGGAAGTCCAAAGATAGTTCTTATGTAGAGAAAACGTAAATATGTACCACGGGCGACGCCGGGGCGGACCGCTAGTTATTTTATATATTTTAAAGTCTTAAACGTATGAATATTATACAAAAAATACGCACATAGAAAGAAAACCCTATTCTGGTGAACTGAAGTGGTTTTCTCTTTATTTTATCTTATACTAGCGACCCGCCCCGGCTTCGCACGGGTGCAATGCTGATACTAAATACACTACAGAAAAACTGTGAACGTTGTATATAAAAACATAGCGGCCCGCTCCGGCTTCGCACGGGTATAAAATATATAGCCAGGCGGCCGGCCGGTGCCGCCGCAAACGCTACGTCCCGCAATTTTTAAATCTGTAATATCTTCGAAAATATTCACTTAAATCATACGATGGAAAGGGCCATATAGATCTATATTAAATGAACAATGTATTCAAGGTATTTAATTGGTTAAGGATTAATGCTGTATTGGTTAAAATCGCTTCGAAAATTAGCCATTATTTGTCGTAAAAAGTAAATGACAAAAAAAAAAGTTATTGTGGGTTATCCATAAGAGATAGACATATACCATCGCGGACTTTTCTGTAGACCTTTTCAATGTGTATAATACTTAGTACATTATTTTGATAAAACTCGTAGGGTTCAGCCTGCGTTTGCAATGTAAGCGGAAAAAATGTAATTTTTTACGACATCACATTAGAAACCTCAAAAATAACAGTACTTCTCCACTATTTAATGGATGTTATTATACATATAAACCTTCCTCTTGAATCATTCTATCTATTAAAAAAAACCGCATCAAAATCCGTTGCGTAGTTTCAAAGATTTAAGCGTACAAAGGGACATAGGGACAGAGAAAGCGACTTTGTTTTATACTATGTAGTGATAAGAAATGATTGAAAAAATATTTTTTCAAAAAACCGCTATAGTTTTCCGATCGCGGTTTTGTCCACATTGTCTAAAACTTAACATATACAACTCACTTTTTCTATTCTTTGTAAATTTATAAATATAACTTAACCATTTTCAAGAACCACGCTAGTCACTGATGAAAACGGAATGAAAATCGGTGCAGTGGTTTTTGACTTTATCGCGAAGAGACAAACAGACGTAGAGTAGGTATATGTTATTGATAAATCTATATTTGGTGTCATAAAAAATCTTACCACGTGGATAATCAACATCATGGGAGGCGGATGAAATTTTATCCATTTTTTTTCAGTGCTTTAACTATGCGTGAATTCGTAAAGACAGACAGACAGAGTTTATGTGTGTATTATACCTAAGCATATCGATGACTGTTTTTATGTGGTGTTATGTAGTGGATTATTTAATATATTTATATAGATAAGTATGATAATATTTATTATCTTATCGGTAAAATAGGTGTTCTATGTGAATGTGAATGTCACAAAAAAAAAAATTGTAGGTATATTTTAGACTGAGGTTAGATTTGGTATTATCTGAAAGAATTTAGTTACTTTGTTGATTATTCCGTGTATTTTACTCTGCGTTTGTTATAATATTAAAATAGTACAGTTAAACGCTAAAACAATGATAAAATAAATCAAACATAACATACTTTATATTCGAATAAAATGCGAGAGAAATATTGAAAAAGACTTGGGATTGTTAAGAATTTGTTAAGAAGCTATCTGTCCAAGCTTTAATGAGTCTTTTTTGTCGTAATTTTTGTTTAAAGCAAAAATATTTTTCGTTTAAAATAATTTGGGATGAACTTTCTTCAAATGAAGAATTCGTAACGTTTATTTTCTTAAACGGGAGTCTCATAATAATTACAATATAAAACGCAAAAGAAAAATATTTAGGTACCTATTTCCATTGTTAAAATGGATAATAGGCTTCCTTGTCAATTTCCACGTAATAAGTAAAAACATGTTTTATTTTTGATCAATTATACCTAATAACGATATAATTATTTCATGTGTATGAATTTAACAAACACGCGTTTAAAAATAAAATACGCTTAGGAAAGACACATTTTACAATATCAAGGTTTTTAAATCTAGGTTCTAAATATATCTAGCTAAAATATATCGAAATCTAAACTTAGAACCATTGTCTAGTCTAAACCATGGATTACCTACTTAAAAAAACATTTCCGCCTATATTATCAATACATGCATAATATTAGGTATCTATTGTTTTAATTATTATTTTTTATAATAAAGAAAATGTGAAAATCCATCCGCCGTTTATAAATAATGTAAATGAAAATGATTTCAAATCAATAACATTGTTCAAAATTACAGCGTACAACTAAAACGATCCATTGTTATCAACTTATCTCCGTTATCAGATAAGACAAAGATTTTAAAATCTCAATGCTGTATCGTCGATTGCCGCGCAAATGGCAGACAAAGAGAAAGCTCACCTGCTTCACAATCAGCCTCGCGACTCTGGGGCTGGCGAATGTGACGAAACCGTAGCATTTGGAGACACCGGCGCGGTCGTAGATCACCCTCGCGGCCGTCACCGTGGCGAAGCCCGAGAAGAACTTCCACAGGTCCTCGTCCGTGGTCGTCAGCGAGAAGCCGCCGACGAAGATCCTGTTGTGGATCACGGTCCCGAACTTGGGCGCGTCGGACGGCGGCAGCGTATCGTCCGTGTCGTCTTCGGGAGAATTCAACAACGCCTTCAGCTTCTCGTGAGGATCAGTTTTTCTATTGTTCGCGGTGTTCTCCTCAACCATGTGCGCGCAACTCGCGGAATCACTCCTAATATATCTCTTTGACGCTTCCATTTTTTTATTTTAATTTAAAACATGTTCCCTTGTTTACTAAACTACGAATCTCTAGCGTTAACTAAAACGGCACTATTGAAGAGTAAACGAGTACTGGTGGCGAGCGCGTAATATCGATTTTTACGTATCGTACGTCGCCTATAGGTAGATATTCAGGAGTTGCGCCGTGAGCTATATCGCACGGACTGATTGCGAAGATGTTAGAACAAGGTAAGATAAGGTTCTTAGTTAACAATTTAGCGATACGCGCCTAAAAATAGTGTTTGAGCTATTGTCGACCGCTATTTTTACTGTTCGAGGGAAGTAGGTCAGTTGAACGATATTGTCATGTTGATGGTTCTTATCTGAGTGCATTAGTGTATGTTTATCGCGACCAGATGGCGTTGGCGCGCGCCTTCTGTTTTGGCTTTCAGCACCTATCACTCTGATACATAATTACCATGTACGTAAATTGTATATATTAAGTCTGTATTTATACAAGTAAGTAAACATAATATGAACAAAAATCTGTAAATCTAAAATGTAAATACTTAGCAAGAATGTAATTATATAGAATACTCATATTATATCTCTCTCTTCACTCTATACTTATAGTATTATCTTATCATTATCATTATTTAATAAAGAACCGCACCGTCTAAAGAGTTTTAAAAATGAATAATGCTTTAGAATTAATAAAGTGCAGAATAATAACTAACATGGAAGTCAATTCAAAACTGAATAAGGCAGTAACCGCTGACTTTTGCAGAGGCCAAGGCCATAAATTATAATAGAAATTCACATTCAAAATATTCAATTCTTTTACGCACTATGATCAAAATTGTTCAGTAAATTTGCAAAAAACATTACCTACATACCTACCTTAATATTATGTATAACTACCTTATATCAAACCTGATTGCTGATAGTTATTTACATGAGGGAGGGTAGATTTAATATTTACCTACCTACCTACATAAAAATAATAATGAATGAAAAAAGTATTGCAAAGACTATTTATTTAATTAAAGAGATAAGGTTTAGAGATAGCTAGCTTTCTGCCCGCGGCTTCGCACGCGTTTTCAAAGAAAAACCCGCGTAGTTCCCGTTCCCGTGGGATTTCCGGGATAAAACCTATCCTATGTGTTAATCCAAGTTACCCTCTATATGTGTGCTAAATTTCATTGTAACTTGTAAGTAATCGGTTCAGTACATGTTCAGTAGTATTTGCGTGAAAGAGTAACAAACACACACACATCCTCACAAACTTTCGCATTTATAATACTATTAAGATATTAAGATATTACGTGCCTACATACCTAGGGCAACAATGTGGGCAACAACTTTGAATAATAATTAAAGTAATACCACACCCCGGACACTCCATACAAAATTATCGTTTTGACAGTCACACTGTAGAGACTGCAAATGTGTGTGTTAACGCTTTATGGTTGGCACATTTGTGACTAGCGTTAAAAAAAAATTCGCGTTTTTCTGATGAAATACATCCGTAAACAGCACAATATCGTTAGATTAGATCATTTTCTACGAAAAACGATAATCACAAATCCAAAATAATAAAATTACTGTTGTCAATCTTCGTTGCGTATCGTCCTTGCAGAAAAATGTGGCCCATTTTAATCACGATCGCGCGGGGTGAGGTAAGTGTTTAATTTTGGCGGGAGGCGGAGAGTGTCCGTTCTGTATCGTTTAGCTACTATTATGTATTCTGTGTTAATACCTAACATCCATACTAATATTATAAATGCGAAAGTAACTCTGTCTGTCTGTCTGTTACTCAATCACGCCTAAACTACTGAACCAATTTTCATGAAATTTGGTATGGAGATATTTTGATACCCGAGAAAGGACATAGGCTACTTTTTATCCCGGGAAAATGACGCAATCCCGGAAATCCAACGGGAACGGGAACTATGCGGGTTTTTCTTTGGCTGCGCGGGCGAAGCCGCGGGCGGAAACCTAGTAATATAATAAATTTAAGTTTTGACAATTAATTCATGGAGGTAGAATATCGAAAATATACTTTTTTTTATTCACTACACTGCGAACACTTAAAATTGCTCAATCTACATTACAATTATTAGCTAAAAGATTACGTTTGTAATTATAAAAAAGTTGTATCGTTTGTTCCTTTAAACTTTTTTTAAGCTATTGCATAGCTTCTATCGCGGGCCTTGAGCGCGGGAACCGAATCGAGAAATTCCATAACGAAAAAACCTCACGCTCCCCACTCCGACGGGCGGAGGTGTGGCTTGAAGGCATAGCATGCAATAGCTTTACCGCGGCAGTCCCCGAGTGCCACACGTCGGTTTTTTTATATTTTTTTTAAAACACAAATATTTTTAGATACTGTTGTAGTTACTATTTGTTGCTGTTGTGAATACTTATGAATTTGTCAAAATAACCGTAATGATGTTTAAATATTTGTTAAATAACTTTAAAAAAATATAATACAATAATTTGTAGCGAAACCAATTTAAACGGACTCATACCTATTTTCCAGCGGAACGTCTCTGAGTTAAATGGCAACCGTAACGTCAGTTGTCAAACTGACATATTATTGTGTCAACTTCAATTCCTTATTCGTTAATCGTTTTTCAACTGTTGCACTTTGCAGAAGAAACCGCTGCCTAAACTCCGAATTTTACCAAAGAAACAAGTTTCCTTTTGTTTCTTATTTTTAATTTACGTTTCATAATGTTAAATAAGAAAAGAAGTTAGTGTGTTGTTGTAATTTGTATTGTGTGACTTAAAGTGCAATCAAGTGTTGGAGGGATCGCTTTGCAATATAAATTAGCAAGAATACTATTGCTCCATCAGGTAAGTTTAGCATTGTTTATTTACGCAGAAGCCTAATAAACTCGCTCTATAATTTGTGTACTTGCGAGTTTCGCCCAATAAAATTCGTGTGAAGTGCTGCGGAACGATATTTCATAATGCACAAGGCGTATTTATTTTTTCTGCTTACCTTCTTATAGGTAAATCAAGAAAATTGAATATACAACTGTTAGGTAACCAATTAAATGATACGTTGATATAACTAGATATAATATGTATTCTGTTTTTGTTATATTCACAACATAAGTTGTATTAATTAAAAATTAATATTATGTAAATTATTGTTGATTTTCTGTTTGATTGGTTTATTCAATATGTAAAATGTAATAAATATTATGTTTTCTAGGGCTTAATCTATCTTATTAGATTAGCAATATGAATACAGGATAATAAGAAATTATTCAATAAGTAATTTAAATTTCAAGGTCTAATAACTCAGTGAAACAATTTGAGAAAAACAAATTTGCCGCCTGATAGTCATTTTTAATTAACATTCACTTGTTATACATGCTAATTATTACTATTTATTACCTGAAAACTATAATTGCAATTTGATAATGTAATCGATATGTACCTAAATAATAATGATGAATTCATTATTTAAATATTGAGAATGCAACCAATTCAACTATGATTTTGGGTAGTTGGTTTTACAATAATTAACGGTTATTTGGTATAAATTTATAAAGAATAGAAAAAATTCAATCAAGAGGCGGGACTCGAACCCGCATCCTTTCGCACCATTCCGGGGCGGATGCCTGACCAACTCAGCCACTCGTGACCCGCCAGAGCGATCGAATTTATTCTATTCTTTCAGTTTTATGTGTGTAAGGGACACACTGCGTAGGTAATTTTCAGGCACAAATATTCAGGCTTAGTCATTTCAATAGGATTCTATGTTCGAAAATTAAAAGATCATATTTCACACTATTAATATAATTGTATTGCTTGAAAATATTGCAATTATGAACAAATAATGAAGCAGGATACCTTAAATCTGTAACCATAATATATAAAAAAAAAACTGTAAATATATTTCTTTAGGATATTTCTTAACAAGTGTTATCCTAAATTAGTTATTCATATACATATTGCTATTTCGTACTTGATATAATATAATTTCCCTCTGTAGGAATGTGCTTTTTTAAATAGTTAAAGCGCACCTCTTTTATAGAACAGTGCATTAACAATCTAGACTTAATAATATTATAAGGCTGAAGAGTTTGTTTGTTTGACGAAAGCGCTAATCTCAGACACTAACTACTGGTCGATTTGAAAAATTCTTTCGGTGTTAGATAGCCCATTTATCGAGGAAGGCTATAGGCTATATATCACAGGAGCGGAGCACTGCGGGTCGAACCACGGGGCACAGCTAGTGTTATAATGAAAGAGGAAAAATATTACATTGTTCTCCTCACACAAATCTACAACTCATTGATATTATTTAAAGAATAATGTTTACTATCGCTACAATTACATTTAATTATCAAATATTTGTATGTATGTTGAACCTGTTCTGATAAACAAATAACTCTTATCTATTGTTTAAGTAATTGGTTATGGTATATTAATTAATTGTTTAAAAGAATATTAAATTTTAGTAGCATAGTTGCACGACCTGGCTTTGTCCATAGCAAGATAAAGTTAATGTTCTTGTACCAGTTTATCACTTTCAATGGAAAATATCATCAGAAACATTATTTTAAATCCCCATATTTTATGCAATTGTTATTTAATAAATTTTAGCTAGAAATATTTCTTCTATGTATGTGATTGTGACTGATTGCCTAAACGACTGGACCGATTTAAATTAATTTTTTATGTGACTTAAGCATTATAAATTGAGAATAGGTAAGATTCAAACACAAGTTAAACTGTGATAAAATGCTGATGAAGTATCAACATAAAATTTTTCTATTTTTATGTGTGATGATAATATAATAATATATAGTCAGGATGGGTAATTGTGAACAGCGGTGATAGTAAACAACATACAAGAATTTTGTTTCAAAAACCGGAATCAAATTCTTTCGGTGTTAGATAGCCCATTTATCGAGGAAGGCTATAGGCTACATATTATCATCACGCTAAGACCAACAAGAGTGGAGCACTGAAAGTAAAACCGCAGGGCACAGCTAGTCCAAAATAAATGTTTTTGTATAGGTATTTTATATTTTATCAAATTATCTTCCAAAGGATCTTTGTGAAATTCTACACTAATTAAATAACTCTGGTTTAAAGAAACCTTATTTTTTAAAAATACATTCGTATTTATTTAAAATGTCAAGGAATATATCGTTCTCTTTCTAATTTATCTTTTGCACATTTTAATCTGATCGTGATCATGATGATAAAAATTATAATATCTAATCTAATATCTAATATCTAATATCTTTCTTAATACTATTATAAAGGCGAAAGTTTGTATGGATGTTTGTTACT
>CAJQZM010031166.1:5686-26333 GCA_907164665.1 Colias nastes | reverse complement strand
ATATAGCTTTTCGAATTTTTGTATGTTTGTATGTAGGTATGTCTTAGCTTTAGCTAATAATATTATAATTCATAAAATATATACTATAAATCTTTCTTGATTTTATTGATGTAAAACTATGAATGAAATATTTATATCCATATAACTAGGTACGCGCGTAGGTATCGTCGCGTCAAGCCCGCGGAAACGAATTTACGAAAATAATAGATATCTAAACTCACCTGCATAAAGTTTCTGAAATGAATCAAGTCGTATTTTTTATTAATACATATTAATAAATAATAATAATTATTATTTATTATAAATAATAATTATTTATTATTTATTATAAATAATAATTATTTATTAATATGATTACAATACTAAGTATATTAACTTATCTTCGAAAATTAGTTAGATATCATTTAAATATGAATCTCTTTTAGTTCTCGTTTCTGAAGTTTCAATGTTCTTTTGTTGTTTACCATTTTCAAAAAAACAATATTAAAACAATATTATTAAAAAATCGGCGCGCGGCACAGCAATTTGAGCATGGTCTACTCGTCTCAACGGAGCGATAGCGTCTGATGTATGAAATAGAATTATGTTTGAAGCTCCTAGAACGTGCGATGCAAGATGATTTCTTGCGTAATTAAAAATATAGTAAGCGCCAAAAGTGTTTTATCGTGATTAAACCAAAACTAAAAGTAATTACAAAAAAGTGGTCCTACAAAGTTCTCACAAATGTTTCAATATAATTGTTTATGAAAAAAATAACATAATAGGCATTACCATGTCAAGTAAAAAACGTAAAAGTGTGAAATTTAGAGGTAACTTCGTGAATTTTTTCTATCGAGTCAATTTCAATATTTTATGTTTTTGATCTGACAATATAATCCAAAATATCATCAAGTTTTACATATATTTTATTTTTTATATTTGGTCTTGAATATTACACGTATCAACTACAAGTTGATTGGTGATTTGACTTTATTCGCGTTCTTAAAGAGAGGCGAGTAAAGGATACTAAACATACAGCCATCTCGCGAGTTTATGAGTAGTTAACTCTATAACCGGCAGCACTCTTATAATTCAGGCACATTCAACTAAATGCAAATAATTGTATGGTTTATACCAAAACAGAAAAAATCGAATGTCGATTTTCAAGGGTGATATATCGATTCAGTGAATCGACACAGTACTTCATATCGATTTAAAAAATCGATATTTTCTGCTCGAAAAATCGATTCTTCGATTAATCGATCTCAGATCGCCATCCCTAATATCATGATGGACTTCAGAAACTAGCAGGTTCACAATATCAACCTATAGAATATGATCTTTTGAAAGCGGCATACCGCCTGCTTCGACAATATTTCCGTTTAAATTTTCTTCTTCGTTGATAATTTTTCAAATTATCTCCATACACAGTCTCTAAAACGTGTGTCCATTTTTCGTCTAGATCCTCCGCTGGTTTGTCGTTAACTAGTATTATTGGTTTAATAAATGCTGGGCGTTTGTTTTCTTTTGTTTCGTTGTCCTCCTTTAATAACGTTGTACACACTTCTGCCCAAGTTTGAGTGTCTTGAGGAGAATTTACTTTGGAATTGTCTTTGTTCGATATAACGGATATTTCTACGCTATTGTGTGACACGTCGTCGGAACGCTGGTCCTCTGTATGTTCTAAAGACGCTGCATTCAACGCTGCTTCTGCATCCAACAGCAATAACTGAAAACGTAAAAATAACTTATTTTTATTTCATTTTAAAAATTAATCATCGATTTAATTGTCGTACCATTATAAATATCGTAAATATTGTGATAAATAAAAAACAACTCATTTTACATTGAAAACTAGAAATCTTATGTTCTAATTTCTAACACAGTTAAATAATTTGCATATACACGGGAACAGAGGAAGTCCCATATTAACTCATTTCCAAGAACAAAGGAAGCTACAGATTGAAACGAATTCAGATTAACGTTCATTGCGCTGTATACGTACAGATAGTTTGTAATAAAGCTAAAATGTATCCGTGCAGTTGAATTCATAACCCAAAAGCATCGTAAAACCACGACAAACAAATCCCAAACGTCTTTTGTTGGTAATTCAACTACTGCCACAGTTCAAGACTTTTTGTCGTACTTACGCAGTGCTTACTGTTTATTACAACAATATTTTCATTTTATTCTTCACTTCGACATGTTTAAAGTTTTAACGCAATGGGGTTTAAGAACGTTATGCACTGAAGCTCTATATCAATTAAATTTTTGAAACATTTAAATTTAATTGTGCTAAAATATTTTGTGATAAGAGCTTTAAGTTTTAGAGATGAATAACCTAGACCCGAAATATTATATAATTGTATGTCTATTTGAATACATAAAGCATTTCTAAATCTATACGTATTCCTAATTCCTTAACAATACAATGACTGAAACATGATGTCGTTCTTTGTCTTTATTGAACGATTATAATTAAAATCTTAATTGATAAAAGAATTCCCATGCATATTTTATTGAATCTAAATTGAATATTTTAAGGTATCAGACTTTTATAATCAAATAATCTCCAGACTATTGGAATTGCTAATGTATTCTCACTAGTATTTAACGCAGGACACCTGGAATGAAACTCGTTTGGATCGTTACGGTTAAATCAATTATTACTTTACTGTACCATCTGGACACAAGCCAATACCATTATGAATATCAATAAGAGGTATTTAAATAATTCGTTTTGGTACATATTAATAGCTCTGTTGTAATTATAGGCTTCTGTGCCCTTTGAACTGATAATTAATTGAGTTACCGCCCCAGAATTGTGGGTGGAATTAACAAATTTAATAGTTAGTTCGTTATTAACGTTATATTTTATAAATGTTGATGGCGTTATCATAGCTGAATATTCCTGCAACATCAATACAGGATAAGCCACAAGGTGAATATAAATGAAGTAAACTCAGGAGGCAACGATAGCATAGCTAACAATATTACGTTAGCGAGGTGTGCTGTCACTCCAATCAAATTAAACGGTGGCCGGTAACATGGTACCTACATGTATCGAATTTTAGGTTATTGCGGTTCTCGAGCTAAGCCTGTTATAAACGACCTGTTTACTCTACCAACTTAAACCACCACATAGTAAATTAATTTGCTATGTAAATTTACTGACGCCACGTAAACATTTTAAAATAAACTAGTGTTGTACAATTCTTTCATTTACTTTGACTGTGACGAGTAATATATCAACTGTGGACATTTCAATATTCATGTAAATTAAGTGGAGCGAACAGATAAATGTTTTTTACATTTCTATTTTTAATAACTAGTTATTGTCTGTTTCTCGGATGATTTTACGTAGGCACACCTAATTGGCTTAGTACAACAGGGCGCTTTTTATACTATTTCAATCAGAAATTACATAATATCGTATTTTTTCCCTCATAATAGAGCCATTCAATTCTTTACAAAGAAAATTAGAATGGGTAGACGCTTGTTATAAAGATTTATTTTTAACTTCTACCCCAAAAAAACTAAGCTATGAATTTTTCAAATCATTATCAAATACACCCACATAGGTGATAAAATGTTAATCACGTACTTGACTTTTTGAACTTAACCTTGCGTTTTAATGAGTGTTGTAAACAAAAGGGTTCGAAACGTAAACACAATTTTCTCGCTCATATTTTTGTTTATCCAAGCTTTAAATTATAGCGGTAGCGAAATAGCTGTAGTATTTTATAGTATAGTTACAACAAACTTATAACCAAGATAATATAATACTATACTAGCTAGTACTAAAGTCTATATCTCTTTAAATTATATTATACTCACTTAATTGGTGTACATTTGTGTCCTGTACATTAAAAATATATTTAAGTTTTTTTTTTTATATAAAATAGATATGCTTGTATACAAAATTATCAAAGTATTTATGGAGTAACCTACTCGAGATGTAGAATAACGTAGTCGCCATCCTTTAGTTGGTTATTCTAAAATACAAAAAAAAATACTGTCCGAGATTCTACACCTAAGTATGTCTAACTGAAGCATTGTAGCCTTATTGTAGCTGTACTTATAAACGCTCGTAGCAGAATGAAGGATTTTCTAGAAAACAGAAAACTGTTGATATAATGAATTCTACGAAGACTAGGTTTCATGTAAATTTTATAAAAGTGTAAATATACGATTGGATGACATATACGTATTAAAAAAGCATCGTAATAATAAATCGCTTATTATAAATTAGGTACAAATATAGGCATCGTGATTTGCAACAAACCCATATTTTTACGAACCTTTAAAGATTTCCCTTGTGAATACAAATAAATTATTCCTTCTAAGGCAAAAACTTTCTAAGTCGTAATGTTTATCTTTTAAAGGGTAGGTCCTATATCAGTTCCTCGTGTAAGTGTTCTCGGTTGCTAGCCAAGAGTAACAAAATAAACTTTGTTTTACATTGCAAAAATAACCACTAATTTTATATGGATGCGACACGTGTATCCTTCTTTTAAAACAAACTTTCAGGTACTAAAGTTGAGGCTTTGCTGGCTTGGGCGTATTATCTTTGTGAATATTGTTTTCATATCATTGTATAAAAATATGTTTGTTTAATGTTTTGTACTGGTTTTCACTATTTTCTTAAAGTTGTTAGGGAAAATATCAGATGAACTATGTGCGATAAGATCGAGACAAACCAGCGAATTATTACTACAGTTTATTAATTATTACAGTGTACGATTTTCGTGTTAAACACTCTTTTTTATTATTTGTATGTGCTTAATTACCTTTTGATCTAAAAGAAATCGCTGTAAGCATTGAAGTAATAGATTCTCTCTTTAATAATCGTTTATGAGACGTTTAAGCCAATTTTCAGACCCAACATGTTATATCAAAATGTTAAAATAATGACGGTCTAAACTCATCCAATATCAAGTGATTATGGTCCACCCACAAACCGAACTTATGATCCCCTTTGGTTGTAATAAACTTATTTACAAGGAAGATAAAATAGAAGATAGTATTGGTCTACGTACATGAAATATATTTACATAACTGAACTTCAAAGTAAGATATGAACATGTAATTTATTCTAGACTAACAATAAATTCGATAACAGGTATGAATCTATCAATGGAATTCACTGAATTCTTTTAAAATCTTTCAGTTCACGAATTTATAAATAGTAATATTTTTTTACTAAACGTTCATTAAACAAGCGATCTTTATGAATCACTAAACTGTTTATTCCAGGTTTTCTTTTTCACGTTAAAAGCAGGAGATAATTTCAGGGCTATTCTAAAGAAAAACACTAGACAGTAATTACAATAATATTTTTTGTCTGCAGCACATTCATATTCTTAATAGGTTTCAAAATTAATTTTTGTCTTTTTATATTTCCAAAAATATCATGTCATGAACATGATATTTAATGAAATTGTATTATATTCTGTTGTAAACATAATTGCCTTGTGCTATCTTTTTTATCAATTTACTTCAACAATCAATTTAAACAACAAATGATAAACGACAAGTTAGAAGAAACTGTTACAAAAAAATCTAATTAACGTAACTCTACCGCTCTTGTTTTACTAACTTTTTCTCTCATTAAGATGCATAACATACCGTGGACCATGCTCTTGACTTTGCAATATATGTATTTATACCAGCTGCTGTAAACACACGGTCAAAGCATCGTCTATCGATTGGCGGTAGTATTCGCAGATATTTACATAGAGCTAAACGGTGGAGGCAGTGAATCAGACGCTGTGTTTACAGAAAATCTCATCAGTCTCGATTTTGATGCTTCATATCGTGGTTAGTGATGGATATACGTAAAATAGTTCCGGGTTGCAAAATGCCTGTGTTTTGCACGCTTGTTCGTATTTAACTATGTATTTAATATAAAGAATACTGTATAATAATATAATTATATATAAAGAATAAATATTACATCTTATTTTATGTGTACTTCTATCCCAAGAATATGTCAGTTTTATTTAATCTCTTACTTATCTCTAAAGATATAAAATGTCGACGACAAAAGGAAAACCATATTTGTATTTGGTAAACAAAGAGAAAATAAATAATCATTGAAGTTTACTTAGGAAAACTCTGACATTTACGTGGAATTAATGAGATTTATTATGAAAACATGTTTTGAGATAACAGAAAATTTCATTTCAGAATGTTAGCATTGAATTGGGCGAGAAGTGATATGAGTGTTGATTTTTACAAATTAGTTTTACAGGATTTTTGTGCATAGTCCCCGCCTACCTACGTAACATTATGACGAGAATAGTATATACAATATACATATTATTTATCCTTGTGCCTATTTTAAATTATAATTTATCCACTGATTACGATTATTTGCTTTTATTTAAATTGTTAACTCCAATAAGAGTGCAGGTAATTTCGGAAAATGCACTTTCGGGAAGCTCGTCGCCGCCCATGAGCGTTTGCACTGTCGGGGACATCACAAACGTTTTATTGGTCTTTCAAAAATTGATAAATTATTATTGATAGATTTAATGAAAACCGTAATAAAAACATCTTTGTATCGGCTTCTATCAATGAAGTCAATTTATTTAGCTTTTCTTGTCAAGTGTCCTATCTTTGAAAGTTAGAATAAATCTCATATTATTGTGTGAAATAAATAAATACTTCATCCTAGAAATTTCTCTGAAACGTCGTGAACATGTCGTGAATAATGTAAGAAGCCTAACTAACTCAATTAATCCTTTATAAATTATTTATAATACCTATTCTCGCCACAAAAATGTGCCAATGGGAGTGGTGTTTTAGGAATTGGAACTTTAAACACAATTTCAAACTGAAAATAAATAAGGCTAATCATCTTGTTTAATAAATAACTTCCATAAGTAAGCTACTTCTAACAAATTAAAATTTCCAACAAACAATGGAAGTGGCAATCAGAAAATTTTATTAACTAAGTATATTGTTCATATTATTTATGAGACAATTCAAAGGCAGATAATATTATAATAAGTCCATTTGTATTTTCCTTTATGTGATTAGACAACGAAGACAATCATATCATATCGAATTGCCCGTGAAAGGTAATTGAATTAAGTAAGTATAATATGAATATACTTGTTTATTTTACGAAAAGCAAACGTTTTATCAATGTTACGCTTTTTTAAATAAAGCTCATCTAAGATAACGCGATAGATTAAGTATTATAGAATTATAGATACAGTTATTCTACCATGTGAGAAATCCACAAAGATATCAAATTATCCAGCTTCTTGTTTAATAAAAATTTAGCATCATGTGCATAAAAGAAGACCACGCGTTTCATTCTGAAATTTCTTGTTACCGTATCCCGCCTCGTGATCATTCTTTAAAGTTCTTACTAATACATTATTAACATTTACCCGTTTTTTATCCCTCGATGCAGTGTATAGAACCCATCCAACGTACACGAACATGATGAGGGCTGGTACCACTAAACTGGCGACGACTGGAATGCGACGGACCCACGCGTGGTATATAGCCAGCATGAGAAGGCATATGCCTACGAGAATCGCTATGTAGCGACCGGTACGACGCCGCTCCTCCTGAAACATTTAGTGTGAATATTTATTTGTTACTTTTTTTTTATATTATTACATTTTTAATAGAACCTGAGCAGAGAGAGCAGTGGTGGCTCAGTGGTGTGACCTCGGACTTCGAATCGATAAGTCCGGGGTTCGAGACCAGGCGAGCGCGCAGGAAATAAATTGATTTTTCAATTTATCTGCGCATGTTGTAACATCACCACTGCTCGAACGGTGAAGGAAAACATCGTGAGGAAACCGACATGTCGAAGAATCAAAAGTTCGACGACATGTGTCATCCACCAACCCGCACTTGGCCAGCGTGGTGGATTATGGCCTGTACCCTCATAGGAGGCCCGTGTCCCAGCAGTGGGAACGTATATGGGCTGATGATGATGATGATGATGATAATAGAACCTGTATCCATCATATACCATCTTGACGTGAACGTGTTAAATATTCGTTATAGCGTTAAATTATACGCTTAGTTATGAAGTTTATGACACAACAAGAAGTATTAGGTATTCATTATATATTGGAGTGAGAAGGTTATTTCCGAGCCTGACAAAATTAATGTCGAGTTCAAGTAGGTAGGTATTGCCTGGCTTGTACACGACATTAATTGAATTTTAAAATCTACCCCAGAATTGTACGTAAATCTCATATTTTGTTTATTTTACAATTCTGAATTCACTGTCACTTATAGAATAAGTACAGGAGTGTTTCTCGTAATTGCTATTCCGCTGTTAGAAATACTATGCATCGTTCAAATGAAACAACAAATTGAATTTATGATAATAAAAATAAATACGTGATATTTATAGGTTCCTATTTTTCCAATAATTGCATTCCGCGCATCCACATCTGCGGATATTACAAGTCTTGTCAATCGACACGTAAAATTGAATTTCGTAAACATACGTTATTACATCAATTCTCCATCTCTTTTCAAAACAAAACATTCATTGTTTATGTAATTTTCTATAGATTATTTTAAAATTGCAAACTTTCATTTTCGTAATGGAATAAATAATGAATTTCAGGAATTGGTTTTTGATGAGAAAATTATCAATTCTTGGCAAAGTGTTAAAGAGTTAATTGATATTTTAGTATATTAAAAAAGGAGATTGTACTGTACAAGACGGAAACAGTAAATTGAACAGACAAACAGACTTGAAAACAAGGAACGTAAAGTAAATTAATTTTAAAATTCTTATATTAAGTTCTCTCCTTTCGGTAGAGTGAATTTAAAATGTCTAAGTACATATATCGTTTTAATTTATATCAGTAATTTTGAAGACGCTTTGCTTTATGCAAGGGGACTGTTTTCTTTTTACATGCACGATTATACGTACATTTACAACAAGGAAAAAAAACAGATATGTACAAAAAACAATTCATGCCACTTAAAAGGAAAAGGCTCATAAAAATCAAAATGGATTAACATTTTATATACCTACAATATTAAACTAAATGTGTGTATATTTAATTGGGAAATAGGAAAATAAAGCGAAACGGTAATATTTTTATAGCGGTTTAACATGAATACTCACAATCGTATTCGTACAATATTCTTATTTATTTAATCCTATCTGTGAGTGTGTAACAATATTTTCATACTGAAACTGTTGATTTTATCCATTTTTTGTTAGAACAGAATAGGAATTTAAATAAATAGGAATTTTGATTGAATTGTTTTAAATACATAGTATATTTAACAGCATAATATAGTAAAAAATAAGCTATTCGAAATAATACTTCAAAGCAGTATTCATTATAATTTTGGATTTCTTTAATATGAGAAAGCGCAATAATGGTAGGTAACAAGCATGGGCGTAGCCACGGTGGGGCAGGGTGGGGCGCTTGCCCCACCCTGGCTCTGGCCTGGAAGGTACCTAACCAAATCTAAAAAATTAAATTATCTAAGTACTGACTACAAAACTTAATACATATACGTAAGAAAATTCACTCTCGAATGTCGTCAGTCGACACAAAAAAATGCGATCTAAACAAAAAACTTGCGCACAATTGACCCCATGCGTAAACAAACGCAATCCTTTTGTTTTTCGTTTGTGTGTGTGAGTCACTTAGCTATGTGCAATTATTTACCTCTAAATTTACTGATTAACAAATTGTCATACGCCCAGCGCGGCAGCGCCTAAGCAGATCGAGGTGGAGCCACGCTCGCAATCTTAAAGAAAAGTTTTTGACCGATAGATATCTCGGAGGCAAAAGTTATCTTGACTTTTTGTAGAAAGTAAAATTTCGCATCTTTTATATCCTGTAAACTTTTTTTGTAAAACTTACCGTTTACTATTTATGGCCCATTTAATGAACCGGTTTATCGTTTTTGGCTCTTAAAATATTGGATTAATCAATAAAATACATCTATCCATTTTTTAAGATCACTTCGTTCTCTACAACTTTTGTTTGAAACTTTTTTCTAATGCCTACAATTTTTCTTCAATGTTGGATTACTGGGTTTAAAATGGAGAATTTCAAGGTATGCATACCTACCTTATTATAATGCTACAAATTCAACAAACTAATTAAAAATTATGTAGGTACTGTAGTACTTCAAAATTAATAGTTTATTTCCTCACCTGTAATGGACTTTTAAAAAATTTTATGTCATTGTATTTCGTAAAACTAAATAATATTGACTATTTTATTATTTTATAAGTATTCGGATGCAAGAATAAAATAAAACTAAACGAAGGGAGAATATTTAGAAAAATGTTTTAAAAATTCATTTTTCTAAAAAAAAAAATCAAAATTTTATCATAAATCCACTTGCATTGGATATCTCTTCTTCGTCTTCATTACATCCGTAAAAAAAACTTTTAGGCTGCCGCGTAACCCGCCGAGCGCCGACATTTCTACATTAAACCGTATAAAACTCAAAAAGTATGGGCACTAGAAAATTTTCAAACATAACAACAAAAGTTGTAGAGAATGATCGATCAAATCGATCTTAAAAAATTGATAGATGCATTTTATTGATTAATCCAATATATTAAAAGTTATTAGCCAAAAACGATAAACCGGTTCATTAAATGGGCCATAAATCGTAAACGGTAAGTTTTATAAAAAAGTTTACAGGGTATAAAAAAAGAAATTTTACTTTATATAAAAAAAGGCAAAATAACTTTTGCTCTAAAGTAGTCTAGTTTCCGAGATATCGGCAAAAATTTTCTTTAAGATTGCGAGCGAAGCACCACCTAGATCTGTCAACATTTTGTGTTTTTATGGTCAGTAAGTGACCCTAAACCTTAAAACAAAAATGAAATTGCATCGGAAATATAGTGCGAGGTTAAAATATGCTTTAATTACTGGGATATGTTTACCATCCATTTATATAGACAGGTTTATTTATTTCATGGTAAAAAGAAATTAATACATCACATTATTTTATATTATATAGAAAGATAAACCATATAATATAGTAGCCCAACCATATTTTTTGGGTTCCAAACCATAAAAAGAAAAAACGGAACCCTTATAGGATCACTTTGTTGTCCGTCTGTCTGTCGTCTGGACAGACAGACGGACAACCTTTTTCTCTAAAACGCGTGGAGGTATCAAGCTGAAATTGTGAAAAAATCAAACTACTAGTCAACCCAATCAAAAAGATACAGCCGTTTTTGCTGAAAATTTTCGACATCCGCAAGGATCGCAAGGAATCAAATCCTGCAGGGTACTTCCCGTGTACCCAGAATTTTGAAATTTTGAATAAAGTAACGTCTCATAGCGTAGATAAAGGACGAATTGCGAACCGTTTAGGTTTTGATTCCCTTGCAAATTTCGAAATGTATGAAAATTTGCAACATAAACGGCTGTATCTTTTTGATTGCGTTGGTTTATAAGTTTGATTTTTTTACAGCTCCAAGAGACGGTAGATTTTTAGTATACAATATTAATTTCAGCTTGATACCGCGACGCGTTCCTGAGAAAAATGTATTTTTAGACAGACAGACAGACGGACAACAAAGTGATCCTATAAGGGCTTCGTTTTTTTCCTTTAGAGGCTCGAAGCCCTAAAAATTAAACGGGATTAGACCTCGGATAAAGTTGCTAGTTACATATTATTATTTTTTATTGTTGCCCCACCCTGAGCCCATGGCTAGCTACGCCCATGGTAACAAGGTAACAGCGATATCTGCGAATGAGTTCCTAAGGGTAAGTGTGCAATTTTTTTTTGTAACATTGCTTGTGCATTTGAAGTATATCTAAATATATATAACACTGTTATATATACACTCACCGGCACGGAATCTTGGCCACTTCAAATTTCTGCGAAAAATTACACTATTTCTTTTCTACTACAAAATTCAATAAAAATTTAATCAACACTAGTTAATTTAATGTGTTTACAAACTTTTAGTAATAATTGGAAGTTAATAAGAAGTTCTACCGCGTAGATATTAATTAAACAAGAATTTACGCTTTTCCTGTGAATTTTAAATGATTTCTTAAAAAATTCACAAAAATTAGAAAAAAGCGTTTCCATAAAAAAAATTTAACCTTTTAATATTTGGTGTTTCCTTCTCTTGCCTTAAACACTGCTTACATCCTTTCTGGCATACTCTAGAAGACATTTTTGATGTCCACTTGAGCTATAGTGTACCAAACGGCCCCAGCTGTATTTCTAAGCTCATCTAACATTGGTGGTGGGTTGGAATCGAACTTTATGTTTCTTTTAAGCATGTTCCAGATGTGTTCTATTGGATTAAGATCCGGGCTACGAGCTGGCCACTCCAATTTTTCAATAATAACCTCTTGAAGGTACTCTTATACGCTTCGTACGACATGCGAACGTGCGTTAAAGTGTATTAGTAGCAAATTTTCTTCACTGATAAACCTGTAATAGGGCTGAACATGTTCCTGGAGAATTTCCTCAATGTACCTGATCAAATTTAAGGCATTATCTACGATAACTAACTCCGTGCGAGCATCGGAACTTATACCTCCCCATACCATTATTGACCCTCCATGAAAAAATCGCAGTTTGAGTGTGGTGATGGGTGAAAACCTCTCTTCTCGTCTCCTCTATACTGACTCTTGGCTATCAGAAGCTCGTAAAGTGCCTTAGCAGTCATCTGTGAATACCTCACGAGCGCACTGGCTGTGGGTCCAGTTTTCATGTTCTCGTGCAAAACGAAGACGTGCTTCTCTGTGATGTCTGAGGAGTTCTGGACGGCGTGCTGGTCTGCAAACCTTCAAATTAACTTCCTTCATTAGTCTTCTCACCGATTGCTCACTCACATTTATTATCCTGGTGTTTTAGAGTCGGTGGCGTATCTCAAAAACTGTCAGAAAGCCATTTCTGAGTATCTCTTGAACAATAAACTGGTCTTCTCGAGCTGATGTGCACCTCACGCCTTCATTTCCTGGTCTGCACGTGTAGCTACCAGTCTCCTGGTATCTTCTCCATGCATAGTGCACCGCTCAACGTGGTACGTACTGTACATTAGGTACTTTACGTTGCGGCAGTCATTGGTCTAACATTGTGATGGTCTGAGCAGGTTGTTGAGATGTTAACGGCATTTTTTATTGTTTGTTATGACCATTGACTACAGTACAACAATAAGAATATCTGAAAACGTCATAAACGATATCGAAAAAAGTTTAAAACGAACAATTCGTAACTTCGGCTTAACCGCACAAATCACAAATTTCGAGTAACTCTTAAAAAGTGGTAAAAGATTATTCTCAAACTTAATGATTTCTTACCATAAAATTAAACAAATAATATGTTAACATATCTGCATACAAAAAAATCGTGAAAAACACTTCAAACATTTTTTATCGGCAAATTTGTAAGTGGCCAAGATTCCGTGCCGGTGAGTATTTAGACTGACTGACTGACTGACTGACATAGTGATCTATCAACGCACAGCCCAAACCACTGAACGGATCGGGCTGAAATTTGGCATGCAGGTAAATATTAGGACGCAGGTATTCGCTAAGAAAGGATTTTAATCAATTCTAAGGGGATAAAATAATGGATGAAAAGTTGTGCCATGAAAGTATGACATATAATTACATCCGTTCAGAAATAATTTCATTTTTCTAAACGGCTCCCGTCAAAGACCGCTCAATCTCCTTTCGGTTCTATCAACCATGCGTAAATATATTGAATAGGAAATGTTGACAGACATAATATAGGGTCGCCCCAGGCATTTACCCTGTCAGGACCTTTACAATGACCAATGACCTATGTTTTATATCTACATTTTGTACAAATGTTTTATTGTCGTGTGTCAATATTAATGAACCACAATATGTAGTCAAATATAAGTCACACTGATGATAAAATTTATTACCTATAGTACTGATACAAATTACAATATAGAGAGCTTTTTTGTTTGAACGCGCTAATCTCAGTAACTACTGGGTCGATTTAAAAAATATTTCACAGTTAGATGTGTACGTGATCTCGTGATATTTGTAGCAAGGGCGAAGCCGAGGTGGACCAATAGTCTTACAACTATAAACATTCATTTTATAACTTTCCTTTTGAAAATACAACCACATTTAATTTTTATAGAAGTTTTTGAACGGACCAATGTAGTTTTAATTGTTAGGTGTAGATAGTTACACCCACGTTCCTTTTATATCTTTATGAATTTAATCAATAAATCAAAGTTATATTTCTATATCTTGAAAGGGGTAGATAAAACTAAAGTACAGACAGAAAATAATACCCACTGGATATTTCAAGAGCCTCATGATATATTTTACTTTATATCGATTATTTAATCTCAAATCCTAGTAAATAAACTAAATTTAAATTTGGGATTTTATGAAATTCGTTTAAAAAAAAATTTGTATTTTCCAGCAAATTCTCTTCGTATTATAAAGATAACAATTAGGTACAACTTAACATCTATTTTAGTTTTCTAATACGAAAATTACGAAATACAAGAATTACTAAATACCTTATTTATAAAGCCTGAAATAATTTGTTCATCAAATACACAGACAATTTATATCAAAATAATTTTAACAAGCTTGTCCTAGAGAGCCTAATTAATTCAGGTATTTAGTTGATTTCGTGAAATACTTTTACTCCTCCTGAACGAATTTATGTGGGCGAAAGAACACACGTGGTTTCAGAGCTATACAAATTTTAACAGGTGATTTTGATAGCTCATACAGTCATTTACAAGAAAAACTCTACACTCATACTTTTACGTAAACATGGCATTTAATTTTACACGTGGTAGACTTATTGGGATATTTTAACTTCATGTCTTAAGTGTGTTTTTAATATTTGCATATTCATTTAGGTATTAAATTAAATCAGCAATTATACATAAGACTTATTATAAATATTTTTTATTTTATCATCATACATAGGTACTAACATTCGTATTGTTAGGTAGGTACTTGTTGTTTCTTTCACGAATCCTAGATATATTGCCAACTGTTCTATTATTATCTATCCTAGATCTTAATTGAGATTGATAACAAATCACATAAATTATTGTTAATTTTTATCAATGTACGTTAGATACATAGGTTTATTGTCAAAAGAAACGTCAAAATAGTTGTGTGATGTTGATGAAAAAAATATTTTTCACACACCCATTATCGATGTTTTAATTATATTGTCATTTTGTAGTTTAGGCTAATATACCTATTCATATTATTAATTCTGAAAATATAAATTCGTATCACGAAAATCTTATAAATAATATGAATGTAATGAAATCCTTCAAACGAGATAAATATTTTATTATGTAGGTAACTAGCTTTCCGCCCGCGGCTTCGCCCGCTTTGTCTAAAACCTAATAAATTATATAATAAAACCTTCCTCTTGAATCACTCTATCTATTTAAAAAAACCGCATCAAAATCCGTTGCATAATTTGAAAGATTTAAGCGTACAAAGGGTCATAGGGACAGAGAAAGCGACTTTGTTTTATACTATGTAGTGATAAAACCAAAATATGAACAAACAATTAAAAAAAGAATTATAGATGCAACATGCAAGTCAGAAATAATATTTTGTAAAAAATTAAAAATATACTTTAACCTACCACTAAAAAATAAATCTGAACGTTCAGTTATTCTCTTTAATTAAAATATCGTAGAAATGTAAATCAAGGATCATTAATTAAATCTCACACAGTAATCAAAATATTTTGTTCAATACCGAACAACTTATGATCTAAGCCGAACAAGCTTAAAGGAACGGAAATTCATATTATTATTATTTTATCAGAGCCGTATAATTGATAAACATCGAAATTAATCTCTTCATCGTAAAACAACAGGATTTATTAAAATTAAACAACTGTACAAGGAATTATAAATTATTTGAATAAATAAAGTGTGAGTTTATTCAGTTAATTTATAATACCAAAAGATTTTAAAGAATTAAATTCTAGAATAGTTAGTATCTAGCTATGGGAAAAATATTTTCATGGTTAAAATTTACTGCATAAACTGTACAGCGCCGCTTATATTTAATATTATTAAAGAAAATAGAAAGTAAAGTTTTGTTATTTTAAAATTACCTTTACAGAAGAGACAGGCGGTTTATGAAGAAGGTTGACTGAGCTTCTTACCTCGTTGTTTAATTTCAAATTCATTTCGCTGTTAAAGGAAAATTACAACCATGTTAAACCTCAACTAAATTATATTAAAACTTGTTATTATTTATTTATTAAATACCTAGCCCATCGCTTCAATTTATTTAATGTAAATATTATTTATAAATACTTATTTAAACACACCTAACACTAAAACTCGTTTAACGAACAAATGAATTCGCGAAGTCAGTGCGTGTGCGCGTACTCTGATAGAGGCGCCAGAACACTGCAAGAATTAACATAAATACATAATGAACTTACGCTATGTTTACTCCGACCGTTAAAAACGCGTAAAGCTCTGCAAGTTTAGGTATCACTCGGGAACGCACCGCTTTTAGGTACATCCATCTCACCGTTTCCACGATGCTATAACAATGGAGCATTTAATCATTTAAAACGTAAATATCGACGGTTGAAGCTTTCCAGAGCGATTTTTATTGACTGCACAATGTTAACCATACACGCTAACTATAAACAATTTTTGCTAGCCAGAATGTATCTACCTTGTAAAACCACAATCGAAAATTGCAAACATAATCACCGCTCCGTTGAGAGATGATTTGCGGTTTCCCTGTTCGGATATTTTATATTTTTAGGGTTCTGTCATCTTAAATCACTATGTACTTAGTATAGCGATTTAAGATGACATGATGACCTATTTAGATTAACATTAATTTCGTCGATTAATATTAAGGTCATAAAGTTCTGTTTTGCCACTGTATACTTATGTTGCATATTTGTGTAAAAAAGCATTCTTTAAAGTTTGTTTTATACATACAGAACCCAAAAATGGATTGAATAAATTCACCTGGCTCCTTGTATTCATAGCGGGAAGGCGTTTTTATAGTTTGTTTTGTTCTCGCCAATAAACAATACAACTAGCCAGACAACAGTGTTATTGAATTATGAAATTTTCCTATATGTATAATTTATCTTTTTGCATTTTATGGACTCTACACCTGTCATGTCCTACCTACTTAATTTATTACGAATAAACTTTGAATTGAATCTTCAGTAGATAAATAAATTCGTTTGCATCTCTTGCAAACACACTACATATTATATTGTAATATTTAATATTGTTTTAAAACATTAGCATTATAAAAATATATATATCATGTGTAGACCAATCAACCTTAAATTATAAATTTTGTTACTATAAGTACTTACCCAAAACACACTAATTCATATCGACACTGGCACTGTAAATACGTACATGAAATAAGCTGCATAGTGCATTGCATTCAGTGTGCTAAGTGTGAGTTTTTGCTCGCACTCGATCGCGATAAAGTTAACTCGGATTTCTATGAAATTGAAACAGCGCCGCCTAGCTTCCCCATACGTCCGCTAGGGGCGCTGTTCGATTTCCCATACTAATTCGGCTGTGACGCAGACGCGATAGTAACGTTTCGTACTCGATCAAACTCACACTAGGGGTACAGAACCTAAATCTAACAGTAGGTATTATATTGTTTCTGGACTTAATCCTCTTACGTTTGTAATGAAATTCCGAGTATCATAAATTCAATGGCTTGAAAGCGAGACCGAGACACGAGTATGAAAAAATTTCCATCCATCTATTGTTAGTACTTATTAGTATGCAGCCAAGTTAGCTAGTTAATTCAGATTTGTTTAGCTATTTCAAATTAATTAAACCTGAAATGTCTTGTATTAATGATGTAAATATTTAACCTTATAATTAAAAGTGAATATCGATATTGCTTTACAATTAACGATCCTTGAGTAGATTTCTGTAGTAAGATTTTTCTAGATGACGTGCTCTAAATGCGAGTTTAAGTTTTTGGAAATTTCAGTTATATTGCGGGAAATTTCTAACTCAATTATATGAACAGATAATATTATCTATGCCATTTTATGTATTTCATAATCAATAATAAAACTAATTGGTATCCGTCCGCATTTTGATCGGGAGTTGTCACTTGAAAAAAGAAGAAGAGAAAGAAGACATTGGTTAAACCACAGAACAGCTGTTAAACATTTCGATAGCGCAGTAATACCTTTTCTTTTTTTATTTAAGTAGATACCTTGTAACTTGCCTGTATTTTTAAACACTACAGTAATATACCTACCTACTACCGATGAATCTAAAAAGTTTACCTACGTTGTGTGTTTAACTATTCAAATGCTAATAATTGAGTCTGCATTGTTTATGTCGCAATAAATTTGACCCGTCCAGTATTTTAAAAGATAAAATATAATCATCATTTAAAATGGAACACATGTTATCACTTCAGAATAGAAAAGAATAAACGTGTTTAAATTTTAATGCTGACATGCTTTTAATTTATGTAGAGTGCTTTCCGGTACACGTTGAAATAACAATTCCTCATTGTTTAAACTAGAATATACCATAAAGTGTATAAGTTATCCATAAAATAAAACTTCTGTTGCTATTAGTTTTGAAAGGGAGGTATGTATATCATAATATGTAACCGATGTTCAATTTGCCCGCGATCTTATTCAAGGAAAGCTATGTAGGTTGCAGAATATCAGATATCTAAGAAAAACAGACTTACTCTTGTAAATTTGAATAACAAATTAAGCCTATAAAATGTTTAAAAAGAGTTACAAGTGTCTTTCCTAAAACTACAGACTAAACTAACTTTACCTTTAGGTAGGTTGCTACACGTTATGGCTGGTTCACACTTTGATTAGTGCGAGTGCAGGTGATTAGTGCAGGTGATTAGTGACTAGGTGTGGACAGCGACTGTTTAGTGCAAGTGATTAGTAGGCTGTGTAGTAAAGTGAATAGAAGCGTGTTCTATTTTTTTGCGAGTGGACTGCGAGTAGCCACGTCCCGCGCGCCCTCCCTTCCCCCTCACTCGCAGTGTGCCTGCCTAAACACGTCTGGACAGGAGTGTTTAGTGTTTAGTGTTTAGCGTAGTGTGTAGCGTCGCGAATTGGACACTACTCGCACTACTCACCTGCACTCGCACTAATCACCTGCACTCGCAGTGAATTGGACACTACTCGCACTACACACCTGCACTCGCACTAATCACCTGCACTCACACTAATCAAAGTGTAAACCAGCCTTTAGATAGTTACGTCAATAAAATAAATAGTTTGGAAAATCCAAAAGTGCACGCCTCATAATTTTTTTTTAATAATTATTTATTAATTATTATTTTTGTTTATTTAATAACAATTAAACCACATCGAATCAGACCCTGAAAAATGAAAGGGTTCTATTCCTGAGCATACTCAAGCGTAAGAGAAAAAAAAAGACTCGATTAGTAAAGTATTTCGGTCGCTATCGTGTTAACAAGAAAAAGGATCCGCACATACAGACACACGGACGTCCAAGACAGAACTTTTTTAAACTGTTTTTTAACTAGTTTAAATAACAAAAATGACATCAAAAATATCATGAACGTTAAAAATAGTGTTTTTTCTTAATATGTGTGTGTATGTATTATCTTACAAGTGCAATGTATGATACATAAAGACATTTTAAGTTTGAAAAATCAGATGTTTTGCGCGAAGCGACAGTAGTACCCACCTCAACGCTTCGCTTATGAGGCGTGCAAAAGAACATGTTTAAGAAATATGTTTCAATTTATGTCAATTAATGTAATATAGAAGCATTTAAGCAAAAAGTACCCGATAAGTTTACTATTTCCCCAGTCCCTCACCATAACGTCATTTAATATGTATGCATGCCAGTGACCACGCCACTCATCCTGAAAGCTCAAAAAATAACGTCGAATAAACTCTAAAAATACTACCTATTGTCTAGTTCAGAAATATTTTTAGAATGCAACTGCAACTGCCAAGGATAAAAAGAAAACAACAACGACTCCTTACAGAGTTTAAAGTTATTTCATGTCATCTCTGTACATCGCTTCCTTTCCAAGCGCGCCAAGCATGAAGTTGAAAGTTCCATAGAGCTGAATGCCAGATAAATGCTACAAGATCTAGGCTAAGAATGCGTGCACCTATGTCATTGACCTATGGCATGCTGCCCAATGCGTTGTGCCAACATTATGACACCATAACTCACTCGCGTTCCTGCCAAGAGATGCAACTCGCACCAGTAGAATATAAAGAAAACCTTCACTCAATTTATCCGTGTCAAGAGGTCTTTTCTCTACAATGAAGTATTCCAAAAGAATAATACAAAATATTGTCTTGAAAAACGCACTTGATAGTATATTATTATGTGGGTCTACCAAAGAGCTTTCGTTTAAGTCAGCGTAAAATTACCATTTCTGTTTATTGTGATTTGTAATTTTTAAATTACAAATTTATTGCACCTTGTAAATAAATTATATATAACGTCTTGGGAAATCAAAATAAAACTTCAACAAAAACTTTTGTTCATTTAAGTACTAGCTCTATCTCTTGAGAGTAAAATAAACGTTACAAAACTTTTTTTAAATCTTGAGACTTTAATTTTCTCGACAAAATCTTTCAAATTAAATATTTATACTAGTGTACAAGTTTATGAAAATAATTAGGTACCTAGTTGGAGTATAAATCT
>CAJQZM010031165.1:5072-29140 GCA_907164665.1 Colias nastes | reverse complement strand
TCCTCTGGTGGGGGGCTAGTTGTTCCGCGGAACAACCTGCCCCGTAATGAACACGTAAATAATAAAATTAAAACTTTGTTTTAGGATGAGAAACTATAAACGAAAAACCGAACGGGGCAAGGTTTCATTTGAGCTTTTGAGCCTGAAGCAATTAAATCTTTACCAAAAGCACCGCCAAGATCGTGTGTAACAACTAAGCGACGAATAAGAAAATCAGCAATACTGACAGATACGCCTGAAAAGAATGCTTTGGCTGAAGAAAAAGCAAGAAAAGTAAAGAGCAATAGTAAAATAAAGACGAAGGAAGTTGAAAAAAGAGTCGGAAAGAATAAAGTAACTGGTAAAAACAAGCGAAATTATAAAGTGGCAAGTAAATCCGCAAATGTTAAAGAAAATGTGAAAAGGAAACTACTGCAAGAAGATAATCATGGAAGTGATAGTGAAGAAGAGACAAGAGACCATGGAATGGTATTGTCTAATATGTTGCAATTTATATTCCAACTCACGACCAGGTGAACAATGGATTGAATGCGTCATGTGTAAGAATTTGGCTCATTCAAAATGCCTGAAATCTGAAGATGTTCATTCTTATGTTTGTCAAAATTGTAATTCTGACGACGACTCTGAATATTTTTTTTAAGTTACTGAAATGAATCTGTTTTTCCAGAGTAGGTTATAAGTTTAGATTATTGATCTCAGTAAAGTCATTGCTATAAGACTGAATTAAGAAACTATAACTCGAAATGTTAAAATTTGTTATTTTTTGTGTTTTCATTTAAATAAATAATTTTGTTGTTTTTTGACAAGAAAACGTTTGTCAAAGTTGATTGAGTAATATTAAAAATGTTTATTATTCTTAAATCTATTAATTAGGTTGTACTACACTTGTTATTATTTTATGTTTTGCAGTTATGTTCATTACATTTTTTAATTTTGTTGAAATGTTTGTAAAAAACATTAAGATTTTGTACTTTTCTAAATAAAACTCTAATAAATATTCAATTATACACCTAATTTATTTTATATAATACCTTTTCAACTAATACTACATTATTAGGGACTGGAGTTGATAAGCGGAACAACTTACCTCAGCTGAGGAACAACCAGCCCCTTTGTGGGGCGAGTTGTTCCTTGTCGACTTTTTGCAGAAAAAATATCCTGAGCAATAATATATGCTTATTTCAAAGAACTTAAGTTTACAAATTGAAACAAGGATAAATTATGCACCATTTTATATAGGAATCGTTGATTTTAAACATTTCTATTACATTTATATTGCCTCCGACTCCAAAATCGGAACGTCGAACCTCGGTCTCCCCTACTGTAGGGTCAATTGTTGTAGTGACTAGTGATACATGCATGTAGACTAGGTACCTATAGAATGTCTAACTTTAGATATTTTCAACGCATACCTACTTAATAATTTTAGTACCTAATATATGTATAATAAAAACCCGTTGAAGCCTAAATTATAATTATCAAGTATAAATTACCACCACCAAAAATTTCACCCCAAAACGATATCACAATTGCTATGTATTGTATGTACTTATAACCATAAGCCATAACTGTAGCTTTCTCAAATAGATGGCGAAAGTACAAAATACAATTGTAAAACGATAAAAATTAGTTAAATGACTTATTTCATATGGATTTTAGAAATATCACTAACTAAAAACAGATTTGGACAGTTGACGTTTTGCAGTTTACAGTCTGTATAGTTTTAGAGAGTTTGAAGTCTGGCGCTGACTCTACACTTCTATTTGAGTAGGTATATTATACCTCTTAATTAAGATTCTCCCAACTGAGTTAGGTTCAAATTTTCCGCTTAAAAATCAAATGAAATGAATTGCAAATGAAGTTAATACATATAAATTCCCATATGTATTTAAAATAGTGCATTGCCTTTTTAAATTACTATAATATTATCATTAAGACCTGATGCAACAAAGGTGATTCGAGATTCTGTTTGCATCGCAGGTCCTTTAATAAATAAGAGAGGCAGTTAAGGTAGTTACGAAGATATTCAGCATTCACTTTAGTTAATTTAGTTAATTTCGAACTTCTAGTTCCAAATTTTAGATATTATAATTATATATGTATATAGTTTTTATGTTTCAATAGCACTCCTGTTTCCTTATATGTATACCTAATATATTACATACTATTCTCAAATCTATAATTCTATATTCGGAGATCATGTTGTACATTGTATCTAGGTTACCAACTTACAGAATACACCCTTCCTAGTAAAGGTTGATGATATCCATTAAAATAACAAAAATATAAATTTCGTAATAAGTGATAAGCTATAATTTGGGTTCACACGGCATCTGCCAAAGGGTTGGGCACAACTTGGGCATATTAACGTCATGTGTGTGACAGAGGCAACGCTTGACATCGAGCAAGAAGACATCGAGCTGTAAATTCATTTTTTATGAGCGAGTTTAATTTTATATGTGTTTAAAGAGTTATATATATATTTTGTTAGAATTTATTTTTGAATTTTATATAAATATATTCGTAGTTTTCTAATGATATCTAAAAAGGCTCTTTGAAAAGACTGAATTTTTTTTAAGTTACTCATATCTTGGTACACAGTATTGTGTCGCCCTTGCATATTGTATACGTCTGTCTTTTAAAGGTGTTTAAAACGTGAAGTTTCATTACAAAAATTATGAGGCTTCTCATTGGCCCTCGTTACAGCTTGTAAAAATTTAATATCGGTTAACTATTGAGGTGAGTTGAGTTGAGCAAAAATAATAAAAATATGAAAAAGTAAAACCTACCAAACAGATAGAGCTACATAAGTTTTTAAAATCTTTTTATGAATGCTTACGTCACAATATTTAAGAAACAATAATCACGTGAGGTACCTACCTAAAACTTAAAGAGGATTTAAAATTTTCAATTCCTCTTACAAAGGAGCAAACCTCGTGCCAGATTGAAATCAAGGTGAATATGTAATTACATTGACACAATTTGTTCGAACTGACCACAGGGTCATAAAGTTTTTGCGCGTTCAGCGAATTACATAAGGTGATTTAAAGTTAGCTAAGGTCGTACAAGATTGCCTGTCTTATATCATCGGGTAGTGCAAAAACTTTCAATATTAATTTTACACAATTTGTTTACTACAGAAGCCTTGCTTACGAAATATACCTAGTTGGTAAAATTTTTATAACCGCGTCGGCTTATAACTGCTAGTTTAATGAGCTTGTGATGGAGTCTCTGGAAATTCAAAATGGGATTTAGTCACAGATCACAGAAACTAAAGGGAGATATGGTTAGGGGGCGGGGCCGGTGTCGCAGCAATATGCCCAAAAAAAGAACACATGCTGTTTGTTGCATTCAGTTGACGTTCGACCGTCGGCCGGGTATTATTTGACAATGCCGTGTTGTTCCGTTAAAGTTTGTAAAAACTGAAGTGAAACCAGCAACTTTAAGTCAAATGGAATCACATACCATCGGTAAGTACTGAAAATTATACGATTTTCTTACTAAAATTTCAAAAACAATATTACGTAGAGTGATTTCTTGGTTTCTGATCTTTTATATTATGTGACAGAACGACAGTCACAATAATTTATGTAAATAGTTTACAATGCTTCTTCTGTACGTGACTCTATTCAAACGCGGAGTTCGAATACCGCAGTGTATAATGAACATACTAAAGCTAACAACGTTCGATCGATCGTGTAGTACGGCCGCTGCTCGCGGTCGTTAGTTAAGGATGCGCCTCGAGTGTGTCCATGTCGATAAGATTCGGATTTTTTTACTTATTTTAAAATAAATAGATTTAAATAAAAAGCCTTTTATTATTTGTTCCAAACAATATGACACATCAAAAAAAGTTAAACTGTTTTTAACAAACCTCTTGATTTTATATCGTATTATGTATTATTTTACTACCTTATTTTTATATCATAATGTATTACTATTAGCTTAATATCTGATTGTATTATTATTATTTGATAGGTACTCGAGCAATAATTTTATAGTAATTATTATACATGGATTAAAAAAAGAAGTCACTTATTTCATACTTATTTTACTTTACAATAAGTCAATAGGCAATGCTTTATGGACTTCATCACCATGAATGCTACCATCAAGGTGTCCATTTCTACCTAGTTACTGTATTGCCTATAAATTGTTTTAATTTTAACGTTTCTCATTTTATCGACAAGCAATCCCTATCGTAAACGCATATCTTGCGGCTGTAGTGGTGCTGTATACGTAGGGGAGAGGGGGGCATAATGGGGACGTTAAGGAAAATACACAGTAACATGATCAACGCAATGTATTTATTAATTAAAATGAATCACAACACTTTGGTTACTTATTAAACTATCATTTGGCATAGAATTTGGTGATGTAAATAATCATATCACGTTATAATTTTAATTTTTTGAAACTATTATGAAAACCCCATCGTGCCCCAGGGTAGGGGCAGAATGGGGTACGTATTTATTTTACGTCACAATACAAGCAGATGTGGATTTCTTCTGTATTGTCGTCATCTACACCAGCACAAGATATATGAGCCCACCGTCCACATAATTGGCAAGCCACCCAACCTTCCGAAGACCTTAAATAGTGTGATTCACGTCAAGGCAGTACATGCACATGGTATCCTCGTCGGTATTCTCTTCAGAAGAGTCTTTTTGGGTCTTCTGTTTCTTAGAGTTCTTCTTTAACTTGGGGTCATTTGGATTAGAACATTTCTTCGTTCTCTTAAATTGTTCTCGTTTTTTCTAACATAACGGGATACCCCATCGTACCCCGTAGCCATGTCCCCGTTATGCCCCAATTGTCACATTATTTTAAATAACAAATCAAATAAAATGAGTGAGGGTCAGAGTATTTTTGTTCAAAACATATCAATAAGTAACTTATCTGCAATAACAAAGTAAATACATGATAGTAGCAACATAAACACTTACCATTTTATAAGCGTATTCATAGTCACTCAAAATTACATGAAATTACGTTGAAAATCGTTTTTCCTTTTAAAAATCAAACGCGCGCAGCCTTTCGCCGGTCACTTTCAGACTTAAGAGAGATACTAATTGGCTACCTATTAGCGAAAACAAAACACATCTAGACCGTATAGTTTTCTGTAAGTGTGGATGGCCCCGTCGTGCCCCGCGTCCCCGTAATGCCCCCCTCTCCCCTACGTCACTTACAATCTAGTGTGCGAACGAGTAGTCGCTCTCAAATTTTTGTGTGATGACACGCACACAACGCGAAGTATTGTTTTTATTTTGTTTACTGTTGTGTGCGTAAATTTGTAATGAGACACCAGGTTTCGTACTCAGCGCAAGCGATTGGCATCTCTCTAGATCTCTATGGATTTAGTTTAGATTTGATACTAGAGAATCTTTATTCGTATAAAATACTTACACTGCTTTCTCCTTTACAATTTCTTAAGAATCGTAGACGGTAGAATAAGAAGTTTTGTAATAGTACCTACCTATTAGAAATAAATATTTTAATAAGAAGCAAGAGGGAAATAGAGTGCCGATTAAAATAATGTAGATAAAGAAGGAGTTAGGTATGTTAAAATATTTATTTTTTATATGAATATTCATTCATATAGGTATTTTGTTTTCTTGACTTTATTTTTGTAGTAAAAATCAATAAGTAGAGTCACCAATCGAACGAAGACGTCATTGTTTAATTATTATTATTGTTTATATCGAACAAAAATTCAGCACAATAAATCATTAACTGAAACAGCAACAAGATGTAAAACGATAATAAACAGGGGGATTAATAAGAAACGGTACATTTGTTCAGTTTATAATTCCGTTGATATTTCCCAAGTGCGCGGAAGGCTGGTCTAAACTCTAATTAGGGTGTTTCCTGTAGATTTGCCACCTGTCGGTCTGCGGCTGACGTACCTATCGCCTTCCAAATTAATTACAGAAATTGATTAATTCCCCGCTAAACTTGATTAGTGGAGTGTTATTCGTGAAACAACGCGCTGATTAACTAAGATGGATTTTTGTTCTGTCTGGATGAAATTTGGTATAGTAACTACATTTTAATAAAAATTATTAAGTATTGTTATGCCTTATTTGTAACTAGCTTTGCCCCGAGGTTTTACCCGTATTGCTCTGCTCCTGTTGCCTGTTGGTCTTAGCGTGCTTATATGCCTTCCTGGATAAATGGGCTAGCTAACACCGAAAGAATTTTTCAAATCGGACCAGAAGTGCCTGAGATTAGCGCGTTCAAACATAAGTTCACAAATAAAAAATAAAAAACAAAATAAAATAGTTAACCAAAACATTATACATATTATCAGGATGTTCTGTAAAGGCTGCTATAATCGACCATAATATCGTCGCAATGTATGACGAACTCTTGTTTCGAAGAAATAAAATTACACCATGATATTTTCCTTCATTTATTTCATGTTGAAAAAAAGCAATTTAATTTTATTACTTTTGTTTTAAATAACCTTGACATTATTTTATGGCCATAATTTTCCATAGTAACATGTGTGTGTAGTGGCATTTTGCTAATTTTACACATACATTTTTTAGAACAGAGATATTATGTAGTTCTATTAATTGAGGTAAAAAAAATGTCAAAGTACTCAAAATTACATTTCTTTCAATTATGAATACAATTCGATATTGACGCATTGTCACAATAAAATCATCTAACATACACAATAGATGCGTAGATATAATCCGACAAATTTGCAAACACGTTCCAACACTAGAGTCGCTTAGCATTACGCCGCTACACAAACGCACAAACAAATATTGACGAAGTGCGGGTGCCAGTCCACATTGTAGTCAGTTCGATGCACCGATGCACTTTTTGCTCGAACCACGCTCACCCGCTTATTTGCGACCATTAATCATTATTTCGGAGCACCTTACATTTTGAGAAAATAACCCTTTTTTATATTTAAAGCGGTTCGCAATAACAGCGGCGATTCGAGCGTGCATCGCATGCTTTGTTATGATATTCAAATTGAGTTTGTTGTAAGAATGCAATGATTGAAGATACGATGTGAGATTGTTGTAATTATCTTTTTGATGAGGTTGTTGCGAAACGTTGATTTTGGTCGAAGAAATTTTATGCAAACTTGGTGAACAGAAATAGTAGGGATGTTCGGAAAGAAAAACCGTTTTAGCATAAAATAATAATTACAAATATTTTTTAATAAAAGTTTCTCATATTCAGAGTTAATTGTTAATTTCTTTTTATATTAATTAAAATAAAGGCTCTACATTTTCCGTATTTTATACATTCCTCTAGTAAAAATCACATACATTTCCACGTAGATATTTCACTGCACATCAAATTATTTTTCACTAGACGAGATGTATGTTCAGATTGAGATCGGTTCTTAATTTGCTTCATCACATTAATTGTTTCAGGAAATATACAAAAAATGTCAAACTAAAAGAAATACAGTAAATACAGATTATACATAGTACTTGAATAAATACGATTACTACTATAAATATTGTGCACATTTTCCACGTATTTCACCGTCGCATTCTTTTTCACAAGGTGCTGCGGGTGTGGGGCCGGGGGGCGCAGGGCGCGGGGGTAGACTTGAACGGTGACAGATGCGCTGCATTGCCAACGCGCCAACTCCTGCCTGCACAGGGACGGATTCAAGTGTCAGTTAAATTGTGTTTTTATTTTAATTCATGGATATAGGAGGTTATAGTTCTGATTTTGTAGGAATTATGAATGGATGGTTTTTTTTGAAACAAAACTGTTTTGTAATTTTTGATTGCATACGAAATATTCACTTTAAGCCTTAAGGTTGTAATTATAATTAAACGTTAAATTTTATTCTTAACTTATCTTTATTCTGGTACTTATTAATTTAAGATGACTATTACAACAATACCAAAATATTTCTTATATCTACGTGAAGTAGGTAAATCACCTGTGGAAAACTAAATAAATCTAATAAAACTATTAACCTTTTTATTTCATGTACCTATATTTTATTCAACCTACCTTATGATAATTGCAAATTAGAATAGTGCTAATTTAGTAAGAATACAGAAAAATACATTTAAGTAAGTACTTACATATTATTTTTAATCAGCTACATCCCAAGTACGGCCCTGTAAGAAACGCGAGGGAGCGTCGATGACAAAATACAAATTTTATTTTATTAAATTCAAAAAAGCCTCCAATGATTGATAGGAGCTGAACGCGCCCTTGCGACTCGGAACTGCATAACTTGATACTTAATAAAATGGATCATTGATTCAACAACCGCGACTCCGGGAATTCAATAAAAAATAGAATATGTTAGGATTTTCAAGAAATATGTATGAAATGTCATAACAATATAAGTTATGATAATATGATGAAATAAAGATTAGGTAGTTGCATCTTGTTGTGCCTAAACACTGGTCTATAATGACACAGTTGTTAATGACCACTGTGTTATTTTCATAAAATTTAATTTATTATGTTTTTTCTTAATATATTAGGTATGTTTTAAATTGTCCTAACTGTAATCTACACTAATATTATAAAGCGGAAAACTTTGTTTGTTTGTTTGTTTGTTTGATTGTAATGAATAGGCTCATAAACTACTGGACCGATTTTAAAAATTCTTTCACCATTCGAAAGCTACATTATCTACGAGTAATATAGGCTATATAATATTATCACGCTAAGACCAACAGGAGCGGATCCACGCGGGTGAAACCGCGCGGCACAGCTAGTAAAATTATAAAGTAGAAGATAATCTCTCTAAGTCTAATTTTCAAGAAATATTGAGGTTTCGGCCGAGACTCTAGAATGTTCTTACTCATGAATCACGAATAGAATAACATAGCTACAAATTCCGATCTTGGATAAGGCGTGATGACCTCCACGTTGCGAGCACGACCTAATTTTTGCTCTTGATCATAGAAATTAACTACAACTTTTTGTAAATATATTGTTTTTAGTTTTTTAAGTGGACCCAAAATTCACTGTAAGAATAAATAAGATAAACACAACTAAAGCAGTCCTGGAAAATATTTGCAACCAGGGCATCATATGTACAATAATGGTATGGAAAGTGATGAAACAAAAAAATGTTACTATTAGCATTTATCGTAAACCATTGAACTTTCGGAAAATTCACTCAAAATAAAGAATCGTACATTCATTAAACTGTGTACCTAAATCAATTTCCTTAACACATAAGAAAAACACATTTAAATGGTACACAGAAATACGGAATATTTCAATTTGCGTAAGAGCAACAATAAAGCATTGTCCGAAAGGGCTTTAGGTGACCGCACCAAGATATATCGGCAAGTGCTGCGACTTTACAAGAACACGATATAATGACCCTCGTATTACATTCTGCTGTGTTCCGCTTTGTGCACTTGTTGTTGAAAAATTTGTCATTTCATAACAATTCTGAGAATTGTTGTATAATGAAGTTGTGTCATAAATTTAATTAAAATTTTTTAACAATATTAAATTTGTTTTGTTTAGTTTTATAATTATTCTAAATTTCTGCAAAAAGACAAAGTGTAATAAGGTGACCAATATTATCAAACCTATTCCATTATTTACATACCTACGTTACGTTACTCGAGGTGAGCTATCTATACAATAAGAAAACTCTATTATATGAACTCTTCTTGTTAGAATCACATTTTGAATCTCCGTACTAATTTTCACTCCAAATAAAAAAAATACAACTTCACAAATTTTTAACAAAAGCTTATTTCGTAGCTTGCTAATATTAAATTCGTTTTTTACGAATAAAAATATAGCAGTATATATTTAAGTGTTGGTACATAGTGGAACCCACCAAAACACCTCACTGGGCCAGCGTCCCAGCGTCCAGCCCCACTGGATGCTTTACACAGTTAATTTAAAATTCTCATTCGTATAAATAAGGAGGGTAGCGTTTGCGTTTTATGGCTTACAATGTGCGAATGCAATGTTTGTGACGCTCCTTTGCGGTTGGCGACGTATTTTAATATCGTTAATTAGGTGCTACGAGCACCATGCCGCTAATGTGCCATGTTTTGTGTATTAGGCAAATTTATCAGCATGAGATGGTTTATTGGAAGGCTCTTGAATGTTTTCACGAATTCCACCTAAAGTTATTAGAGATATGAATAAGATTTGTTGCGTTCAAAAATATTTCAGTTAATTGTCGACGTAACACCTCTCTTTTTATTATGATAACACCTTAAGCAAGTATTGGCACCTTCCTTACAAAAATAGCTTTTATATCCTATTTTTGCTCAAATTAGAAACACTACCTACTATAATCTTACTACGGAATATACAAAAAGGTTTTTTTTTTTAATTTTTAAATGTATTCAAGCAATATAAAATAACACAAAATTCATTACATAACAGCTTGTAATAGAGGAAGTAATATAGATTTAACATGTATTAAAACGCTAAAATTACGCAAATTACGAGTGACTTACTTACCCATTTCGAAAATTTTCCTATAAGAAAATGACTCCCCTCGTGGAAAAATCGTATCAATGACAAACAAAGACGGTATTACACAAGTAAATTATTAAAAAAACAAAATACCCGACTGCACACTAAAAAAAGAGTGATTGAAATGAATCTAATGATACCGCATACATATTTTTTTAAAGGGAAATTTAGAAAAAATATTATTATGTCTTTATCCCGTGGGACTTTTAGGATAAAATGTATCCTATGACACTCCCGTAATCAAGACAAATCTAACGATACCTCATACATCAAAATCCATCAAGCCGTTTAGGCTACAGGTGGTCACAAAGGAAAAGACATACATACATACTTACATACACTCGAAAAACATTACCCTCCTTCTTTGGCAGTCGGGTAAAAATGGAGTGGAACTTTCTTACTAATTAATTTAATCCCTTTGAGTCCTATCCCATTAGCCTAATTGAACTGCGGTGTACATGTCAATTCTTTGGTTTTACTTCTCAATAATGTTCACGGTATAAGAAACCTTAATTTGTATGTGGTAAGGTTTAATATAGAGTAACGTGAGCTCTATAAAGTTTTAGCGATGTTAATAATATGAGTTTGAGTTTGTTCCGTTTTGTATGTTTTTTTGGAAACAATAAGTATCCATACATTTCTTAGATCAATATTTTTTTACGATTTTTACTACTTTAGAGTTTAAATGAGCATGAAACAAATGAAATGACATGATTGATGATAGTATATCCGTAAAAAATTCCTGAATGAATCTTAATCTTTTTTTAGGAGAGCATAGTGTAAATATCATGTACAACCAAAATAGTTTTAGAACTGTAAAAAATGTACATTTGTGTCTTTTTTGTGTCTATAATATCAAAAATAGGTACGTTACAATTAATATAATTATATTATTGATATTTAAAGCTCTATTCCTGCCTTGAGCACAATTAATAAGTTTTCCAACAAACACCACTAAACGCCTCTCTACACCTCATTATACTTTTAAAAGAGACTATAGCCTCGATAATATAAAAAAGTTCAGAGAATGTCTAAATAGTCTCTTCTGGGCTTTTGTTTATGAAGAGATAGATTTTAACGCATCATTTAATACATTTCATGAACATTTGTGCCTTTTTTATAACCTTTGCTTTCCGTATATTAAAATCAAACTGAACACTACCGGCAATGTACCTAAAAATTGGATCAGTAAGGGTCTAAGAAAAAGTTGTAAAACAAAGCGTCTACTTCGATGCAATTACTATAAAGCAAAAAATGCATGTAATAAAATTAGATATCTGAAATACTCGAATGTCTTGAAAAAATGTATTTATAAGTCAAAAAAACTAGCTAACATTAAATTTATACATAACAGTGCTAATACAACTAAAGCAGTTTGGAAAGTAATAAAAAATGAAGTTGTTAATAAAAAAACCATAGATTTCATAGATACAATAACATACAACAATATTACAATTACAGACCCTACACATATTGCAAATACTTTTAATACACATTATATAAATTCAGTTTCAACCATTACAAATGACAATTTTATGAGGTATAAAAGTAATATTAGTTTCAATACGAATACTATGTTTCTAAATCCCATGACGACTGATGAAGTAAAGATAATAGTAAATTCGTTGAAATCGACTGGCTCTGTAGGTTATGATGGATTAAATACGAAAGTGATAAAGTCATGTATCGCTGAAATTTTAGATGTTCTCACCTATCTTATAAACGCCTCCTTTTTATTGGGGATTTTTCCAGAGGCTCTAAAAAAATCGATAGTAAAGCCGTTATTTAAAAAAGGCAACAAACATGACGTAAATAACTATCGCCCTATTACCTTGGTACCCATTCTATCAAAAATATTTGAAAAGTGTATGCATAAAAGATTGATTAATTTTTGCAATAAATTCAATATTATTGTTAAGGATCAGAATGCGTTTCAGAAAAATAAATCAACCACTTTGGCTATATACTCCCTGATGGATGAAGTTTTAGGTAGCGTAAATCAAAACAAACTAACTACAGCTCTTTTCCTTGACCTTTCCAAAGCGTTCGACTTCGTGTCACACTTTAAACTATTAAAAAAATTAGAATTGTATGGTATAAGGGGGCAAACGCTACACTGGATAACATCTTACCTTCAAAATAGGCAGCAGTGTGTAGTAGTTTCTAAAGTAAATAAAGACGATGAAATAACGCATTACTTTTCTAACTATGAAATAATAAAATATGGTGTACCGCAAGGCAGTGTCCTTGGTCCCATTCTTTTTGTATTATACGTAAATGACATAGTAAATGTAACAAATCACAAGTGCATTTTATTTGCTGACGACATTTCTTTAATTGTAACTTCTGACAAAAATAATATACATGACCACATAAATGACATTAATTATAGTATTGACAACATAATAAAATGGCTTGACATTAATGATTTAAAAATAAATTTGGACAAATCAAAATATTTACAATTTAATAAATTAAACTTTGACATTCCTAAAATTGAATCAAACAATGATATAAAGTTTCTAGGTGTAACAATAGATACTAATATAGACTGGAAACTACACATAGAAAATGTGTGTAGTCGATTAAATAAATTTGTTTTTGCATTAAGGCAAGTAAGAAGTGTTACAAACGTAAAAACCGCACTTATTTCTTATCATGCTTATGTGGAATCTGTTTTACGTTATGGACTTGTTATTTGGGGTAATAGTACCGATATAACAAGAGCATTTCTGGCTCAAAAGAGATGTATACGGGCTTTATATGGTATGAGGTCGGACCAGTCATGCAAACCGATATTTAAAAAACTTTGTCTGCTGCCTTTACCATCCCTTTACATTTATGAGATGTGCGTGTTTGTGACTAAACATATGTACCTATACAAAAAAGCAAGTGATTTAAATAGCCGTAGTCGCAGAGATCCAAATAAATTAATTTTAAAAGATAATCCTCGACTAAAAAAATATAATAAAAATTGTCTTTGTATGAGTGTAATAATATATAATAAGGTACAAACTAAATTAAAAAACTTAGACTCTAAATTATTTTTTAAAAAACTTAACGAATGGCTTCAACAGAAATGTTTTTATAGTGTTAAGGAATTTTTGGACTCATGAAATGGGATTGTATATTTGCTACTTGATTTTATAATGTATGTTATAATAAATTTTGAAATTTTTATTGTTTAATGAATAATGTGAATGAATGACAAATTAATTAGACACTTTGATTATAGATATATGTAATAAAATAATTTTGCACGCTGTTAAATAACGGCTAAACATGCTGTAATATTATATTGTAAGTTATAACACCCTAAAATACCATGTTTAAATGCAAATAAAGGATTTATTTATTTATTTATTTATTTGAGAAACAACACGCGATTACAATAGATAAAAAGGAAATATGAATCGTTCTTTGTTTAACTCAGTTAAATATGGCCTATTTATAATAAAGAGGGTTAAATTGAGCTATTAACGATCATACCGAGCCCAAGCTTTGTTTGCACTCACTTGACAAACATGGGCCTAGCACGCGAACCTTTTGTTACGTATGTTTTGATTTCCTTCTTTTAATTTCCTTTAAATCATTTATGACATATCCTAGTATCCTAGGAGTATAATTCTCGCGATGATAATTATCTTTCCAGAAATGTACAATTATTTTTTTATTTTAAACCTAATTGATTTTACATCCCTCTAAATTTTGAATTTATATTTGATGATATAGTAAGTACCAAGTAATGAAGTAAGTACCTACTAACATAATATTCTGGAGCTTTTGAAAAGTTGTTTTTTTTTGTTATAAACTAGCCAGTTACAATCACAGATAATATAATACAATACGAATATTACAATGTTATATTTAAATAAACAATGAATATTTGTTTCAGATCCTGTCTCAAAATAGAAAACGACATCGGAAAACAAATAACTGAAGAAAAGCTGTAAATCAAAGATTCGAAATGTGAAAAATGGAAAATTGATTAATTGTACTTAAAACTCTGGCTAAATGAAAATATTGTAGTAAAAGTAATTATATAAGTTTATGGTATGAATGAAGACATGTCTCTTTAATGACATGAATATAAAATATGGTCTAAGTTACAAAAATATTTTGAAAATGATTCTGTTTTTGGTATGTGTGTTTGTAATGTAAGTCAAAATTGTATGAATTTGTGAACGTATTTATCAAAAGTTTCCTATGAATTTTACATACCTATGCTTAAAATCACGATAATATCTTACATTACTACCGTAAAATAATAAACAATACAATGTAAATTATTATCTTGAAATCAAAATTTGAAACAGCCAAAGAATATGAAGCATTAAACACGATTTCTACTTTTGTTTTAATGCCATTACGGTAAAGCGTGGGGCATGACGAAGTTCCATGAAATGGGGTAAAATAATTCTGAGGACATCAACTGCCATGTGTTGGTCTCCGGTTCGAGTCCCGGGAGGGTCAGATGTAATGTCACGCGTATTATACGCCAATATATCTTGTGTGCACGTCAATATTTTTACTTTTGTACATTTCTGCCCATTTGGGAGTTCATTAATAACTTTGGACAAAGTTATTTGAGATTTGGTAGTGGTTTTTCTTGTGGCGAATAAAGGGTTCATTTTTAAGGAAGTGTGAACGAAATTTTGTGAACCTGAAACTTAAACTAAAAACGGAATCTAGAAAAAAAGACGTTTTTTTCAGCAAATATGGTAAAAAAAAAAGAAATTCAAGGATACGAAGTAATATTTTCCGGAAAATGATTTAATTTCTAGGTATATTAATTATCAGTTATCATACGAAGATTTTTCTTATGTGATCTAGTAAATACGTTCAACTACCCTAAATGTCAATAACAGAATTATAATATTCTCGTCAATTCATGAAGCTATTTCATATCATCAGAAATCTATGTACCATAGTATGGGTATTGGGTACTAGACAATCTCATAAAGTATACTAGCCATCACACGTCAGACCCCTACCCGACCGGTCATCCTTTATTTAAATAAACCCTATTTTTATGGAAAACCTGCCCTTTCCGCATCAATATCAATTTCCGAGCGATTGTTGCAGAAATAAAGGGATGACCCTTCTGGGAACGGCCTTAAGAGGTTATCTAAACTATATTAGAGAATCCTTTTGGATACATCATTCTTTATTTTGAGTAAGGCGAGTGAGCATGTTCATTACTACGACGAAACTATCTTTGGGTGTAGCTTATTTTAAATATCGTAATTCAATTATTTTTTGTAAAAGAAAAAGTTGCTCTTCAGCGCAGTTTATAGAAATAGAATTAGCACACTCTTTGCTTCAGGCATAATACACCGTACGGAATTCAAATCTACCATATTTGTAAGACTATTTTGTATGTTGTAAAACTTAAAAGGTAACCTTACTTAAATACAGGCTTGTTAATTTATCATACACTGACATTCGCATGTAACATAAATTCCGAACATCACACCGTGCTTCCTGCACATAGAGCATACGTTACACGCTATGATTACGAGCGATTACGCCGTCGCCCGTCACCAACCGTATTTTCGGTCCTCACTTAATATAATAAGCGTCGCTGAATCCAGGATCGAAATCGATGCTATTACATGTCTGGTACCATTTATAATCGGTACATTACGTCGTCCGAAGGCACGGAGCCGTCGTGCCGCCTTGGGGCCGCTGTAATCGGTCAATTATCTATAATTTTCTACCATCAGTTTTTACTCCAAGTTCGCTAGATTCTTACGTCCCTAGTGGTAATATTATGACCGGTTATCGATCTAATTGGTAAATTATGTATGGTTCTTGGGAGGCGCTGCGTTCGTTTATATTCATGTTGCAATGCCCGAAGCGCTGGTCATCCATCTTTTGTTTAAAAGATAGCATAAGCTCAGACCAATAAAAAAGTATTTTTATTGGTCTGAGAGCATAAGTTATGTTCCGTTTGCGTTGTTCAAACCCTGCTCTCAAGCACAATGAGTCTAGATTAATCATCGATAATGTGTACTAAATGTGTCCCATGTAATTATTAGCAACATTTCGCAATGTGTTATTCTTTAATGTGTCGTACGGTAGTCGGTGTTTCGTTTATTGTGGCAGATGTGTAGAAAACATAAAATATTGGTGGAATATTAAAATTAAAAATAAAAAGTGGTCGAAATCGAGCCGACGCGGACGCGGCGCATTCGGTCCGCCCCCAGCGGCTGCATGCGTACGTACGCGTCGCTTTTTTATAGTTTTAAAAATGAACCTCAATAAACTTTTTCCTATTGGCCGCAAGGAAATTATAGCTTCTCACAACCAGATAAAATTTATAGCAGGTGGAATTTAAGTTTGAATTATTTATTATCGATCGAAATTGAGAACCCATGATGGCGATTGGTTTATCGATACATGGGCAGCGACCAATACTAAACTTGTATATAAAATGTAGTTTGTATATTTAAACATCAGAATAATTAGATATATAAATTTCTATTAAATATATATGATTAAATTTATAATCTTGGTAAAGATTTTTATTAAGGCTTTTTTAACAAATACTTTTTATGTCATGTATTGTTGTTAATAATAATGAATATTTGCATTGCATTGCATTGGTTACATGCAGATTATAAAAATTATTAATATAATATTAAATTAGTCATGAAAAATGAATATAGTATTTTTAAAATAATTATTTTAATCACCTAGACTTTCACACTAGGTATTTAGTAGAATACCTACCTATGGGTTTTATTTGATCTGAGCTTGTACTGACCTCACAAGTTTGTGGCTTTACTAGATTTTAAATCCATTTTATGCCTGAAATCTATCTCCATATAACCTTTTCTATAAAACATTTTTGTTTATAGCGTTGTTCGTGTAAAACTTTACCAATGAGCAGAGTTTTCGTCAGCGGTAGGGCTAAATAAATTCGAAGGTACAAACGCGATCTCGCGTGACTGGGCGTGGTTGTACGTTCACAATTAAAATATTGTTCTGTGTGTTTTATTTTGAGATTGGTACGGCCATGTTACTTATTCGTATATAGAGGTATTGTTTAGGTATGTACCTACGGTTTGAAATGTCGGCTTTAAGATCTATTAAGTAGGTAAAAAATTGTTTGATACCAGCAAGAATTTGACAGCACGCTTCATTTGTTTGCTTCGTAGAGTATCTATAATCTAATCCATGGAGCATATCTTATAAGTACCTATTAATTTTATAATATATCTGCATTATTTTATAGATACCTACTATAATAATTATATGTGCATAATGCACGTACTAAACTTGTGTGTTAAATAGCAAAAAAAAAAAAAAACTCTTCATCCAGTACCAGTCATGATTGCAGGTCGACATAATAATATAGAGCAGATCGACATACGTGTAGCCTGTTGGAATATAACATATAATTCAGTATTTTCACAATGTTCCGCTTCATACCACCTGAACCATTATGCTATTGTTTTGACGTGCTCACGTACGAAACGACAATTAACACTTCAAAGAACACCGCGTTAATTCGGTTACAGACAAATTAATGATCGCATTAATACATGTCCATGTAAATGGGCTTCGTGACAAAATATTGACACGAGCGGCTCATAATAAAAAATATATAAATTATAACGACTTCGTTCTGTGGAGGCATTTGTCTAGCCGACGCTAACATGGTTAATAGAGCGTGCTAAGATGTTTGGGACTTCACACTTAATTCTATGATTTGTATTAATTCGTTTTGTTACGTGGATTTGATGGTCGAATGCTTGGTTGATGAAGCGTTTGAAAGTGTAGATTAATATATTTTTTCATGGAATGTTTGAAAGCAGTGATGAATGCCATTAAAAAAATAATAACCCTTTTCAAGTGAATTAATGAAATAATTAATTTAAGATAATTCCCGATTTTATTTTACTCTACGTATGTTTTTCACGAGGTAGATTTCACCAGGGTCCATCTAAAGTTCCCTAGTGGATATTTACATACTATATATTTTTTTTGTAATTATACAAATTTAATAACAGCTTGACACACCAATAACTCATTACACTGTTTTATGAAACAGTACTTGATATTTAGTGTGATGACGTAATACACTCGTCAGTATGACACCCGAGAGACGAGCATTCACCCTCCTAATGAGGTCCATCGTTTAATATAATTTCGGGTTATTTTTGTCGCATCGCTAAATTGTATCACTTGTTCATAATCATATTGAAGACAGTACGTAACCTTTTTGCCTTTATTTATTTCAAGGAATTTATACAACAAGACGTATACACCAGACTTCTTATATTTTATGCAAAATATCTATAATTTATACATAATCTTATAACATAGGTATATTAGGTAGATTATTCCTGGATGTCCCTTGTCCCCGCAGATGCATTTACACCTGTTTTACTGGTCTATTCTCTTACGGGCAAATAGATGATTAGCGTTCTGTGTCCTGTCTGAGGGAAACTTTTTTAGATCTCTACCGGAAATGGAACCCAGGGCCCCTTGGTTCCATGATAACGTAACCTTGTTCAGAAGGCCATCGTATAAAATACATTAGCTTGGCTTAAAATTACGCAATGTTAATTTACTTATACCATACCTACAACTTTTACAATAAACAAAGTTTGCGTAACATCCAGTGCATAAATATCTTTTAAACTTCTCCACATTGGCAACCATGTTACGCATAACTTCAATTTTTACAGTTTGAATAGCTGGACGATTACTCAACGCATTTCCTGGGCCGGTGAGATCTTAGGAAATTTCTATACATTTACGTTTCACGGTTCAAAGTATTTCTCGGTGGTCGGTATTGTTCGTGACCCGTAGCATGCTATGCGGTCAGATTAGGGTTGCCAACGAGATTTATCACGTAAGAAAATAAAATAATAAATAATATATTGTATGTCCTTGTATTATTTGGATAGGTTTATCCATACGTAACCTACGTAATGTGAGTGTTCCTTGTTCGTTATTTTTTATGATAATTAACACAATATATTAGGTACATGCTTCGAAAGTAAACTTTATTAGGACTTAAGAAGTCAGAAGCTTTATTTAATAAATTCTTATTACAATTTTCAATGTATGTATATTTATCTTTTTTTTTTTAATTTTCTTCCTTCTGGCAGCCCTACCGAATGGGGGGTAGTGGGGACCCGAGGCGGTACCAGCACGTTCTCACGCCCGCGGGTCACGCCTAGCTCTTTGTGGCACCGCGTACATTAGTAACAAATATATGCTTGAATAATAGAATAAACTAACGGTATTGGTTTTCATCACAGCCCCGATGGTATGCCAGCTTTCTCTTGCTACGTCTTCATTTCTATACCTAGTTGAAGGCTTGAAGTTGAGGAATTTAAATGGATTTTTGAAATTCCTGGTAGGATGTACTACTGGAAGATGATTCTACTGACAGATGACAATAATATCGTCCCTCAAGTGGGCTAAATATTGCTACTATTTTTATATAGAGATCAGAGAATCCTAGGAATTTTTAAATTTTCGTCTAGTATCAACGAATATGTACGTACAAACTACAAATATTTGTAATGCTCTGTAAAAATAAATATTAATCTATACTACTAATATTATAAAGCTGAAGAGTTTGTTTGTTTGAACGCGCTAATCTCAGGAACTACTGGTCCGATTTGAAAAATTCTTTCGGTGTTAGATAGCCCATTTATCGAGGAAGGCTATAGGCTAGGTATATATAATTATATATCATCACGCTAAGACCAACAGGAGCGGAGCAATGCGGGTGAAACAGCAGGGCACAGCCATTCTACAATATAGTTTCATAATAGACGTGAAATATCTTATCTCTAATGAGCCAAACTTCTAGTTGGAAGTTAGAATGTTAATGACGATAGCTGCTATAAGAATAATTTGTCTTGTAGGTACGCTTTTTTATGAATATTGGAAATGTAGGTACCTACCTGCTACGGTGCTATGTTGCAAATAATGATTTCGGGTCTGTATAGAAAAATGTAATTTTTGTATTGCCTTTGTAATTTTTATTGAAATAAGTATTAAGACATTGAATTGAACAGAGATTGGTAGGTAGGTATTATTGAAATAAATCATCAATTTCAAAAATAATATGTCTCCATTTATCTACACAACGAATGCGTAAACACTTAACTACATATACATTGCACACTGTAATTTCATACTTAGCAGCTCAGTCCTCAAACGTATCAAACGTATGACGAAATCCACATTATCTGCCAACATTAAGGTTCCATAAGAAGCATGCAGAATCAACAAACACAAAGGCTCCGCCAGCAAACAGATACCGTACAAAGGATATGTGGAAAATTTTAAATAAACATTCAATGTAAAGATGTGGAAATGCTGAATACAACCTGGATGAAAAGAGTGTAACGATGTGAGGGTGTTTCGTGTTTTGTGTTACTTTTATTTTGTTGCGTAGCTTTTAGTTTGGTTAGGGTTAAATACTTAACATAGATGTATGACAGTTTCTTTAATATGGTATTAAAATGTGGTACTAATGTATGTCCTAATTTATATTAGGTAGCCTCCTCGGTTTAATATTAGGTAGGTAGCAGTAAGTGTACCTCGTACCTACCCCTACTGGCGACAATTATTTTGTAATAGTTCACTAGTTGTTTTTGTTTTTCCTGACTGACTTTGCCTTTATTGTAGATACGCAAAGAAAAAATATAATAAAGAAACACTAGTCTCCTGTGAGATTTCATGTTTCTTAAATTGAGATGCGATTGACCTACTCATGCTTTCCCTTAAAAGTACATTTTTTCTTATTAGAATGTAATTAATTATTAGGTACAGTACTCCAAAAGTAATAATGCGCATAGAAATCTTCGTCACTGTTCGGCAAAGTTGTCATATTCCCGGAGCGTACGAAGATGATATGTATATAGAGTGGTTAAATGCATTTTCTTCATGCATAATTTAGTCAAATTGTGTGTTTTGTGCTAAAAGAGATTTATATTTATTTGTAAGTAACAATTTTGTTTCGATAATTTTTGTAAGTAAATAGCGAGGATAACCCCATGATTGCGAACATATCTTTGTTGGATTGATTTACTTGGAAAATTTTATAGTACTTTTAAAGTGTCTTACTGAAGCTGGTGTAATGATGGAAGAAAAGAAGGTTAAAATAACACAATTTATATGTATAAAATATGGTTTTCAAACACAGGTTTATATTTAAACCATATAAATCTAACCATTAAATCTCAGTTCAAAAGTATTTACAGTACTGATAATTCTTCAACATTATGACAATTACAAAAAAATAAAAATAAAAACAATCAAAATCAGGGATTATCTTTATTTCCGACATTTTAGATACATCGGAACTTTCATTATGCTCTTCTTCATTTTTACTTTCCCTACTGCCATTACCTGTGTAAATCATTTCATCGATTAATTCAATTCACCTTTAAAAACAAAACCAAGAAGGGTATGAGCAGCTCTATATAATTCCACACAGAGAGAACACGTGCAGTCACCACCAATATTTAAAGACGACTGACGGATTTTTGAGTTTTTTGACTGACAGGCTACCGTCACCTACCGCCCGAATTGTTTTTGATTGTGTATGACCGTGAATTGACTTCTATTTCTTTTGAACAAGGTGTAAAATGCAAGTGCATTTTTTAGGGCATTTACGATTCAATGATTCGAGTGTTTTCGGAAATACGACAATTAGCGAAGATTTGCATGCGCATTATTAATTTTGGAGTACTGTATATGGGAATAGGAAAAAGAAACACTAGTTTTGATGGATGACTGATATGATACCGTCTCATAATATAATATAAGGCAAAGGTCCTGGACGTGGTATTTCCTCCGAGTCCGCACCGTGACTTAGCGAAAAGCGAAAAATACCTTTAGAGCCCCAATTCACACTAAAGCCCCGTTGAAACGATTCAAATCAGAGATTTCAGGATACCCGTTTGTATTATTCCGGTTTTCTAACCAAAAATCCAATTGTACTTGGATCCCTTCGCGAATATTCTCGAAGTCCCGCGGAGATTGGAGCTTCGTTCGAAATGAATAGCGAATAATACGTTGTCATTCGCTTTTATTATCTCACAATGATACAGTGGTTTTATGATAAAAATCTCAAATAATAATCGACCGTCTGCTGGTGTAATGGGGTTTTAAATAAAATAAGATATGCCATTTATGGTATCATTAAATCAATTGTAAATGTCTTTATTATAATGGTCGTAATTTTGCGTACATAGATATAATGTTTTTGCATATTTTGAAAATACGTTAATATTCTCATCTCTATCATGTTTATTAGAAACTGTACCTACCTTATTGATGTTTCAAGTGAAACAGAAAAACAAATTAATTACTTACATAAGATGGTTTGATTTTGTATTTTTAATTTTTTAAGGTGGCTGGTGGTGGTGGAGATTTGGCTTGCTTAAAGCATTTAATAAACTTTTATAAAACTCAGCGCAGAGCGCCATCTAGCAAAAATAAACAAAACTAGAAGTATTTTTCCAAATAGTTTAGTAGGTATGTACTACATAAAATATCATTGGTATGTACCTACAAATTAATGCTGTGTTTAATTAATCAAGATCTTCATATCTGTATCATAAAATGGATGTGCAGTATTTTAAGGTTAAATTTTTTAAATACAAATTTATTCAATTATAATATTATGTACCTATTCAATATATATGTATTACTATGTAATATAAATATTTATCCCGAACCAGTATTATTATATGTCTATATATCATTGTACATTTAATCATAGCAAATTTCTATAAATCACGTAGAAATTAATCCAGATAATAATCAGCAAGGTTAAAAATAACTCTGTACCTACATATTTCTATTGAAATAAAATTGTGTAATCATTTTAAATAACATAATCATACTAATTGAAATAATCAAGTGTATGTGGGCATCATTTACGAGATTCTAATCTAGTACATTATTATACCGGTGCACATATTTGGAATAAGAAATTATGTAGGATGTATGAACGTTGACCTAATATCGCAATGTTGATGATTTTATTAGGAAATTCATTAATAATTTGTAGGTAGGTACCCTGTATTCGTAAATTTCAAATAAGACGATAGTAGGTATTTTGTCTATTAGCTAACTACATGTCTAATAAAACATGGAAAATCTTTTAAAAAATTTATGGAATTCCTACTTAAGAAACAATCCTTATTATGTTGTTATATAGGTAATAGGTATATTAGTGCATATTATAATTTGAGACAGAATAATATCACTATGTTCGCACAGTAATATTCGGTATGTCGTGATAAATGACGCTACCTAGTCCGCATTTGTTGATGTTATAGAGCGCTTGGAACGATTTGATAGTTGAAATTAGTAGGTACCTACTTTTGCACGACTCATAATGCGAAGTATGAGAGAGTGCTTCCGCAACTATTTAATTAATTACACGATTGGTAATCCTCGTAATATCCTAAATCTGCACACTTTTTTATATATAATTAAATGGAGATTAATTATTCTGCTCTTTGTTGAAGTGAAACTTCTTTATCGGGGTTGGAAAAAAATTTAGTGTAACAGTTTTTCGTTACGCGTGACATTTTTCCGTTACGCGCCATCTTTTTCTT
>CAJQZM010031162.1:6153-18158 GCA_907164665.1 Colias nastes | reverse complement strand
AGAGCTAGCGCGCACGAGCAACTTTGTCTCCGCAACTATTTTGTCTCTCCCATCAATTGTATGGGGAGTTGCGTCGCTACGTGCGCGCACTTTCATACTAGCCCATGGGTGGAGAGACAAAATAGTTGCGGAGACAAAATAGTTGCGGAGACAAAGTTGCTCGTGCGCGCTAGCTCTAAAACCACAATATACAGATACATACAGTAAGGAAACTTCATACAAAATGTTCGAAATGGCTCCCCCCCCATCAAGCGTGTTTACGAGGGTATTGAGGGGGATCGATAGTAGCGGGTGACACATCCACAGATTTTGAATGACAAAGATACATAGTATAGAAAAAAGTTTAAAGTGATGTCATTTCACATTAAATAAATATCGATTGTTTCAGTTTGTAGCCCTTTCAATAAATATATTTGTAAATACCGTATCTGACTACAAGTTAAAAAGAGACTATTTTTTACTTTCTATAGATATGGCAGTATGAGTTTTAAATTATGTTGACATATTTTCGGGAACTATATTTTCTATCACCAAAATTTATATTTGTCATCAAGTTGTATCACCTAATAAATAGATCTATCACCACGAAATATTTTCGTTCTCAGATAAACAAAAATTGTTCCCAGGTATGAATTATCAAATTAATGTTATTATATGTGTAAAATAAGAGATCGATAACCAATAAAATTATATTGCATTACATGAATATAAACTTCGTTCTTATAATAACAGTTTTGTTACTTAAATAATAGCTCTGTGCTCAGAATGGTAGATCTGTCACCAAATAAATCGATTATCGATCCCTGACTGCGACTCCTTTTTATTTGATATTTTGTCACCAATACAGTAGTAACATTTTATTTGTTCAGATATTAAATTAATAGTATTCGTTACCAATTTAATACATCAATTTATAATTTTAATGAAAAAATGATCAAAGGGGCGGAGACAAATTGGCGCGCTTTAAAAATTGATTATTTTAACTTTAATTAAGTGTTTTATCTACAATTATGCTAGCCATAAGCCAGCTATTAAACCAGAGCTGATTATTCAGTGGTTATTATTTTTAAGAATAAATATTGATTATTTTAACTTTAATTAAGTGTTTTAACTTTTATCTACTATTCTGCTAGCCATAAGCCAGCTATTTTAAACCAGCGCTGATTGTTCAGTGGTAATTATTTTAAACAATAAATATTGATTATTTTGACTTTAATAATTGTTTTATTTACTACTCTGCTAAAAATTTTATTTAAATATAATTTATACTACCAGTGGAAATTTAGAACCTTGGGAGTCTAGTTAAGTAGCAGAATCTTTTGGTTGAAACGATGATGACAACCCTAATTTTTTATTTGAACTTAATGCAATTTTCTAGTAACATAATATGATTTATTGGTGATCTCTTTAAATTAGTTTGCTTAAATACTTATTAGGACACACCTATTATAATACATACAAAAACATTTATTTGGTACTAGACCTTATATCTCAGGATTTTAGGTGATTTATTGTGGAACTGATTTTGCATTGTTTGGTGACTACATTTTGGTGACAGATCTACTATTTTGAGGACAAACCCTATTATTTAAGAAACACAAAACTAATTAAATTGGTGATAGCTTAAATGAAACCCCATATTTTCTACCAAAATGATAGCTACAAATAGTACCTATTAGGAGTCCAGTCTGTTTAAAGATCGCATCTATTTTTTACGCAATCTAGAAGAGCACGAAAATCTAAAAAAATGGAAACCTTAAAAAAATCTTGTTTAAATTTATGTGCATAATTACGTAAATATTAGGGAAGAAAAAGATAGATATTATAATTATTGTATTTTTATCGATACGTGACTTTACCACTTTGTCAAGCACTAAGCCTGTCAAACTATTTTCTTTTTCATCCTAAAACAAAAAGGTGGAGGTTCTATGCTCGTATAATAATAATTTTAATTTATTTTTGCATATTTTGTGTTTTTTAATTTAATTTAATTTATCGTTATAAAAATAATTTAGTAGGTATACCTACATACAAGTATTGTTAATTCTGGTTTAAAATAATTATTATTGAATATATGTATCATACAAATATCAAGCATTATAAATAATTTAGGTACATTAAATAGCCTTCGGCGTCCATAACAAAACAAGATTTCGAAATATAGCACTGAAAAAAAGTATTTACTTTTACAAGGTATATTTATTCGGATTGTTTCTTCTTGTAAATTCATATTTAGGCTAAGTACACCATTTTTGTATTTTAACGGGTTTTAATCTCAAAATTACCACAAAATCATCTGTGAAAAAAAAGCAAACAGAAATATACAGGCCGAATTGATAACCTCCTCCTTTATTTTTGAAGTCGGTTAAATATCAAAAAGGTAACAGCCCTATGGGCGTATTCAGAAAGAAAGCTTGAAACTTATAAGCGCTTATAAGTTTCAAGCTTTCTTTCTGAATACGCCCTATAGCTATAATAGTGCTTATGTCATAATTTCATCGCAGGGGCTTAGTTTCCTAACTGTATGTAGAGATAAACTACGATAACATGGCGCGCCCCTCCAAATTACTGTTTCAATGTGTGTAGTGACATCCTTACGAAGGAGTTTGTATGTAGTTGTACGTATTCGTCTTTACTCGTACAGTACTCGTAATATCTCACTTATTACCAGATTTGTTGGTCAACTAATCATAAGTTGCCGAGCGCCCAAGACAACGCACGTGTCGTTTTCATAGAATACGTCAGTGCAGCGCAGCGCCATTACTAATAATAATGAGCGATTAGAGCGTGACTAGTCGAGCAACAAATCCGTGGATTTGTTTTTGTTTGACGGCCGTCTCATTACGCACACATGCGTTGTGAATCTTGGTGGTGCATTGTAAATACTTTCACAAATACTTTCAAACGTTTTGAATTTTGGAGGGGCGCGCCATGTTATCGTAGTTTATCTCTACGTATATATCTGTCAACTGTGCTAAAACTCAGCGCCAAATTGAACTAACGTCGCAGCTCGAATCCTATTTCAGAAGAGTCTTCAGAGGTGAAAACCATTCGAGAGATTAAATCACAACAGTGCAAATGGACAAAATAAACTACGAACAATAGTGTCAGTTGCAAGAGTACGTGAAATTTACGTTAGCAATGAACCCGCGCCCTCGGCCGAATGCCTGCATCATTTATACCAATATACGGAGAAACAGCCATGAAAGTAGACAATAGAGTATATTACGGTCACAATAGCTTGGTTTATTGCCTGACACTGTATTAACTGCATTCATGAGTACCGAGCGGGGCGGTCACACCATTTGCGGGGATTGCCAAAACCGGCGAACGTTAAATCGCATGAAGATAATTTTTGCTTCTGTCAAAATTATACCGTCAATTGTTCTTTTATGTGCTAAGTGCTTATGTTTTTCTTTCATACCTTCATCATCGTGTTAAAGTATAAAAAGCTTATTTATATAAATAGTACCGCAAGCAATACGGGTACTGAAGTTCGGAGAACTCATGTAGTGGGCGTATTGGTAAGGCCGGTTGCAGAGCTTCACCGACCATCAGTGCATACGTCAGTCGCGCTTGTCATATGTATGGAAATTCATAAAACCGTTCATAGCTAGACCGACCATACGCACGCCGCACGCGTATTTCCATACATATGACAAGCGCGACTGACGTACGCACTGATGGTCGGTGAAGCTCTGCAACCGGCCTATGATGTTTGAAATCTAGGTTTTGGTTTTGTTCGGCCTCTTCTATCTTCATTGAATATTTTCTACGAAATAGAAAGCGCTTAGAAGTTTACAGTAGGTGCCCAATTTATTTTGATATTATGATTGCGCTTTTTAATTTAACAACTAAAAAAATATCTGTTATGTCCAACTTTCGTTTCATCAATCTAATGTGTAAATATTGCTGTTGTAAATATTTTCAATATTCGATGTAAAAGTTTATGTAAAATGATACAAAAGTATAAACTCAGTTCGTTCAAAATTTGGCCTATAACTTTTGGTCTCCGAATCGATTTTTATGATGAAGAAAATGATATACAAATATTTACTTACTATGTATTACAGGTACTTATTATTTGTCTATATTCTTTAGTAGTTTGGTGTTATTATTACATTAAAGTCGTATTTACTAACCAGCTTTTCTGTAGCTCGTTGTAATTATATTCAAAAAGTTAACAGTATTTGAAAAAAGAACATTAAATCACACCATAATTACGTTTCAGGAAGTATGACGTAATTATCATCTTAATTAGCATAAAGCGTACTTTAACAAGCAAGAGCATAAAAATCAGCCAGGCTCATTTACATAGAGAAGCGTTTTTGTTCGTTGACCGTAGCCTCAATACACCCAAGAGTCCCAATTTGCATGTTATTCCAATTACATTTTACAAGTTTTCTAATTTCTTGTTAAGACAAATTACTGCATCACGGTTTCTTAGCGGAACGTGTGTTGTTTTCTCCTTTTTAACAGGCTTTTTTGCTTCTCCTGTATGTTTGTATGTAACCGACTCCTTTAGACTCGATTTTGACCCACTATAAACGAACGATTTAATTCACACTTTGTACACATATCGAGGATCAGTAACAATAAGGAAATTCATGAGATTGATCGTTAATTTTTTAGTTTTTATACAATAATATTAGTTATTTTATGAGAGAGGATACAATAGAACAGACGCGATACCTGATGGTAAACGATTAGCGTCTCTCATAATATGCATACGTAATAACTAGTAATAACGATAAAAAAGAAAAAAATATAGACAACACATTCGCAAAGATATTGTGAATGTGTTCCTGGCCTTTTAGCTTCTGCGTTTGTCTTTATATTAGGGCGTAATAACGATCGAGGTTTTTTTTTAATTTAGAAAAATTATCCTACAACAACCTACACATACATATATTTGTAGGCTTTGTTGAAATAGAAAGGCGTTATAAAATAGTTATGTGTATGTTTGTGGCTTCGTATAAATTGGAATAAATTCACCTCTGATAATAACTAGGGCAATAATATCAGGGAATACATCAAAGTAATAAAAATTTCAAATTAGTTTTTTGATCATACCTGTTTTCAGTAGCTATTCCTGTATCTGCGTGGTTTATCTTCAATGTTTTAACGTATTATTTGTTTTGTGGTCAAATATATTATTCATTCGAATTGCGTATTTAATTAATATGAATTAAATAACCGATGTAACCAAGTTAAATAATGTAACTAAATTAAATCAAATGATTACAACAAATAGTTGCAAACATGTAATTATATTTTGAGGTATGAATATTATAATTAATAATTATTAAAATTTTTAGTTTATATGACAGATAAATAAATTAAAACTTTTTAGAAAATTAAAACATGATATTATGTATTTTAATCTCACATTTTAGTTTTATTTCAGACAGGCCCCGTTTACTCCACTGATAAAAAATCGAATTTATTAAATATATACCTATAAATTTATTATATATTTAGTGTAATTCAATATTTAAATGTAGATTTACTATAAATTACTATTTGAAAACCTACAGAAATATAAAAGCTCAGTAATAGATAGATATTATTTCAGACGTTTTAATCGACGCTAAATCCTGACCCCGTTATTACTCCCAAATATGTTTATTTCATTAACTGTATGTGTAGGATTAATTCTACACATATAATTAACATTAATGTTTATACTATAATGTCTCTCTTTCGATGTTTCTCATTGATTGAATATTTACCTGACATCTAACCATCGGTTGACAGACACACCTCGTTTGTCACAAAAAGTACACCTTCAGAAACACAAGCTTATAACAAGAGTGAAAAAAGATAAACAAAAGAGATCCGGTTGTTTGAGAAGTTCCCATTATGGCACGAAAAATAACAATGACGAAACGTCGAGAGCCACTGAAATTGCTTTATAAATAACTGAAGATAAATATGCTTTTAATAACGATACCTGGAAACGGCTGAATTAAAAATAAAATTGTTTAAAACGTTAATGGTTTTGTATGAATTTGATTTTGATAACATTACTGTGACTATTAATTGTTTTTGTTAAGTTTGATGAGAAGTTAAAAATAATATCTTAATGTTTTCTTGAAATAAAACGTACGTCTATTAGTTTTATGCAACATGAACATACTCGAAATATACACATATTCATAACATAATAGCCAAAGTCTGTAAGTCCTTTCATGTAGCAACGGTACCATGAATATAAAAAATGTCAAAATAATAATAATATTTGAAATGAAATTTTTGTTCTCTTCGAAAATACGAAGCATAAAACAAAATAATAATTTCATCTAAAGTAAAGGTAAAATGATTGGTTTAAAATACTTTCCTAACGTTCAAAAATATAAGATCTATGAAATTTCGTTTGTTATTTAATTATTTTGTATCGTAATTCTAAGCATGTCATATAATTATAGAAAAACAAAAAACGAACTAAGTTTGAAATGTATAAGATTTTCTTTTATTTGTTCGTTCCTGAGCACGCAATCTATCAGAACTTTCTAGAATCTAAATCAACAATCGTACCGTACTTCGAGTAACCACTTAATGTTTCTAGGATAATTTGTGATTTCTATAATCCGTTGGAGTTCTTATTAATCAGCAATTTATACGGAATGTGTTTAAATAATATATTATTGTATTATTATATTGTTGTAACACTTTACTTAATAAATTAATCAATAGAAAAATATAATTTCAATTTCATCGCCGTGTGCCTTTTTATAGGCTCTTACAATTCACAACATAAGCTTAACTGTTAATATTATTATCATTTAGAAGGGGGTTAAATATAAAATTATTGATTAGAATGAATCTTTTATCCTGAAGGGTTTGTATATTTGTATCTACAATATTTAAAACCTTTTAAGTTATTTCAACACTGTTTAACCGAACAGGATTACTTGTTGCTAAATGAATAAAATAATATAATTGAAACAGAAAATCCAATATCTATAAGCTATAAATGTAATTAATAATCATTTAATTGCTTTTCAATTAAATGTATTTCAAAATAACATTGACTGCTGAAAATGTAGATAACTTTATAACGAAACGTTCATACGATCATGTTACTGGGAATATCATAATGTGTTGATAAAACTTTATTTATTTTTATTCTCCAATATACCTAAAACTGAACGTCAAATTAAATATTTTTGTATGGAAATTCACATACTCTAAACAACTATAATATGACTAAAGAATCAGTTTTGAAAAAAAAAGTACATTCATTTTTTAATTGTAAAGTAAATTCTTATTTTGAGTGCATTTGCAGCATATTGAGTAAGAATATTTAAACAGATTTTCACAGCATTTTGTTCTATGCCTTCAGGTGATATTCAATTTATTTATCACTGTAGGTACTGTTTTATTTTATTACTATGAGTGAGCTGCCCTCGCTTTGCTGAGCGTTAAATCGCACACACGGAAGTGTTCTAACGGATAGGAAAACACATTTATAGTATTTATTAGTTAAATTACACAAGCATGTAAAAAACTATAAAATATATAAACCTTCTTTGAGAAATACTCCACCTACTTGTGAAAACTGCGTCAAAATCCGCTACGTGGTTTGCAAGAAGGCACAGACATAGGCAGTGGTCGACTTTGTTTTATACTATCTGGATATGCCAACAATAGACAAAATATGATTTAATAATTAATTTGTGTGGCTTTATTTGTGTTTATGTAAAAGTTAATCAATTTATTTCAGAAAGTGAAGTGAAAGTAATAAAGCAGTAGTAGAAGGTTGAACTAGATGTACTTTTTCATGATAAACATGTTTTTCCTTTTTGCAAAAATAAACATAAACATGTCTTACACGCTGGGCATAAGGCACTCTCTTGGGCAATGAGGCCTGGGTTCTGCGCGACCTACTTTATGGCGTAGTGCGTCGCTACAAATATATTCTACGTATGTTCATTAAAACTTTTCACGTGTAAACAGTGGAAGACAAGCGACAATCACGCTTGGTCCACAGTAATGAGGACTTGCTCATCAACTCTTCACGAGTTCTTATTGAAAAACTTGGCACGGGCTGCAATGTTTCTGGGTCACTGGCTCGGCTGCCTAACTTTAGGAATTACTTCGCCTTTGTGAGATTCGCGATGACTTTTCGACTCGCAACTTATAAAGTTTTGCTAGATGTTACTTTAATGTTAATGTGGCCAAGGCCACGATCATGACTGCGGTTTGAGTGTGGCTTTTCGTATGCGAATGGGAAATGTAGGTGATGGTCAGGTGTAGCTGGATTCGGGACTCTATTTTGAGTTGTATGGAAAAGTAGCAGGCTTTGTGCCTTGTAATGAAAAGACGTGAAAGTCAATGTCACGCTATTCATACAGAGTTGGGGAGCCTTCAACAATATCACTGACTCAGACATTTCGTGTAAACTTTCGTGCTCTTTGTGTTATGAAGAAGGTGTATACCATTAAACACGTGTCACTTTGTATCTTATAATTATTAAGATGACATGTTGCTTAATTGGTTTTCCATTTAAGATTTAAGTACTCTATTGAGCGATAATTCTAATAAATAAATACAGAAAAGACTGCTTGATTGTTTCTACTTGATAATAACGAAACTAAAGAGATTGCTGTTCCAATAAATGGTAAATTTAAAACAGAATTTTACCTTTACCCATTGTGTTGATAGTTTCATGAAATACAGTGTCGTATAAAAACCACAAGCGAAGTTTCCAGAAAAACGGTTAAGTGTTAGCTAGAAAATTACGTTCGTGCCCAAGGCCAGACGGCTTAAGAATAGCTCCAAGAGTTTCCTTATACACAGTATAAATACGCGGCATAATGAGTATTAATGGTTGTCTCTTTATCCTGTTTTCGTGATAAAATTTGCCGAACTTTATATCATGCATGTGATGGAGTTACGTTTATGTTATCTTATTAGATGTATTTGAGAGGAAAAAATATCGTTGGTTCTTTTTGTAAGTGGTTAATGATTATATTATAATGTAAAATTTTTAATCAGAGACGTACCTAGTATATTGGTAGATATTATCCGCCTGCCCTGACTTAATACAGTAACTTTTAGTTATGATCTTAAACTTTTAAATAAATAAGCTGGAGTAAAAAGTGTCATGGGCATTACTTTAGACACAATTTGCGAGTGAATTATTCCTCGAAAAGTTACGCAATTATGGAAACTACTAGAAAATAGTAGAGGTAGATATAAAGCCTTTTTATATCTAAAGTAGTAAAAAAAACTTCCAGATTAGATATTTAGACACTTCCAGATATTTTATTTTTTATAACTATAACCTGACTATTAATTATATTACGCAAGGCTGAATTAATTAAAAGGTTCGTTGTTTTTGAAAACCTTGGGTTCAAAACTTAATGGTGACATATTAAAGTAACTAACTCCAATGAAAGCCTGTTTAATTTAAACTTTAAAATATGAATTCGTATTAGTTAAAGTTTGTAAATTGAGTGGATCGTTCGGAAAGTTCGCCTGATACTGTTTATCTTGGCCCTTAAGCTTTTATTCGACGGCTATTGGAAATTCTAATTTATTTTACCACATTTTCGATATTCCACTATCTCACGCTTTGGCTTTGAAGGTGTATTTTTTGTATGGATAATATGAACGTTGTTCGTATTATTTTCAGTTAAATCCCACAACAGTCAAGTGTCAGTTCGTCAGCTGCGGCTTTATTTAAAACTAGCTGTGCCCGCGACTTCGTCCGCGTAGATAAATTTAACAGCATGAAGTTAGTTCTAGGTGGTATGAAAATTGATAACTATGTTCAAGTTGTATATTCTAGTATTTTTTTTCCATACGCCAAAGAAGTATAACTTCTAACGCGTGTACATAAGTAGGTACACACACTTTTTTTTTGTGGAAGTAGTCCATACATATAACTATGTTTTAAAGTAAAAATAATCCGCTTTTTCTTAAGAGTTCAGACACAAAAAAAAAAATGAAATTTTTGTTATTTATGCGATTATCTCGAAATTGCGAAGTCACAGCTCTTCCCCGAATTGTTCGAAAATTGGCCCTATGGCAAGCCTTGACGCTCGCAGTGCAAAAAAGTGTTAAATAATGATAGAAAAATTAATAAAAAAAACCGGCCAAGTGCGAGTCGGACTCGCGCACCGAGGGTTCCGTAAAAACCTGCAAGGTTTACAAAGTTCGTTCATTACGACAATCGAGTCACGCGTTCACGAGGAAAAAAGTAATAAGTTTATATTTATTAAAAAATAAATATATATATTTTGTAATGTAACTAAAAATTTAAGGTTTTCGGAATTTTTCCTTTATGTGTGCTATAAAACGTTGCTTCATGCCAAATTTCAAGATTCTAGGTCGACTGGAAGTACCCTTTAGGTTTTGATTCCCTTGCGAGTACTTGCGAGTTTCAAAATATGCAGCTTAAATTGCTGTTTCTTTTGATTGCGTTGACATAGAAGTTTGATTTTATTACAGCTTAAAGGTATTATAGACCTGAGTATTTGGTATGAATTTCAATTTAATACCTCTACGCGTTTATGAGGAAATGGGTAGTAAGTTTAAAATTATTAAAAAAATATATATTATGTGATGTAACTAAAAATTTATGGTTTTCGTAATTTTTCCTTTATCTATACTATAAGACGTTGCTTCGTACCAAATTTCAAGATTCTGAGTTCACGGGAAGCACCCTGTAGGTTTTGATTCCCTTGCAAGTGTCGAAAATTTGCGGCATAAACGGCTGTATCTTTTGATTGCGTTGGCTTAGAAGTTTGATTTTTTCACAGCTTCAAGGGACAGTAGACCTGAGTAATTGATATAAATTTCAGCTTCATACCTCCACGCGTTCCTGAGAAAAAGGGTCTTGACAGACGGACGGACGGACGGACGGACAGACGGACAACAAAGTGATCCTATAAGGGTTCCGTTTTTTCCTTTTGAGGTACGGAACCCTAAAAACGACGTGTGTCACTCGGGGACTGCCGCGGTAAAGCTATTGCATGCTATGCCTTCAAGCCACACCTCCGCCCGTCGGAGTGGGGAGCGTGAGGTTTTTTCGTTACGGAATTCCTCGATTCGGTCCCCGCGCTCAAGGCCCGCGATAGAAGCTATGCAATAGCTTAAAATAAAAATTGAATTATATAAAAAACCGGTACTTTTTATTCAGATTGCATTTTTTCGAAAACTATGATAGTGAGCTTCATAGGAGTTTTACTCTTGCGTTTGTCATGTATTTATCCATTCGATCATTCAATAAAATTAGGCTGTCGCAAAAGAAGGGTCAAAAAATACTGTGAACCGTTCAGAAGGGAGCCGACCGCGGCATAGTACCTCAGAAGTTAGAGTTACACCCCCCTCTCCGCCGCGTCGCTCGCAAGCAAAGTTTGCACATCATGCGGCGCGGGTGATTCGGTTGTTATTTTAAAATCGTAATATCTTCTAAGATGTTCATTGAAATTAAGTGATGTCAAAGACAATTTTATTCACAATTAAATAGTCTTAATCAACAACACATTTATTTGGATAAAGATTAATATTATTACGTTGATACAACTCTTAACAAATAATGCATTAATTTCGACCAAATTTGATTACCATAAAAACGGTTCTAGTGAGTTAATCTTAAAAGATAGACATATACTGTCGCGGACATTTTTTTAGATCATTTCAAAAGGAATAATTCTTTCATACATATATTTTTGGTATCTCGAACCGTTTACGCAGCGCACGTAATGGAAGCCCTCAAGGATGAATAATTTTCTCCGTTTTTTTTACATTTTCCATTATTTCTTCGCTCCCAATCGTTATATCGTGATGTTATATAGCCTATAGCCTTCCTCGATAAATGTTCTATTCAACACAAAAAGAATTTTTCAATTCGAACCAGTAGTTTCTGAGATTAGCGCGTTCAAACAAACAAACAAACAAACAAACAAACAAACAAACAAACTCTTCAGCTTTATAATATTAGTATAGATAAATAAATAATTTTCGTGTAATATTTCAGAAGTATTTAATGAAAA